>QKWP01001021.1:0-42598 GCA_003550325.1 Gigaspora rosea
TGGACAAAGTTCACAAGGTACATATATATGTGCCTCTTTATAGTCCAAGGATTTATCAGTGTAGATTGAGATTTTGATGAATTTTGGTGAATAGTATGATGGATAGTTTTCTTGTATATAAGTAAGAAATGATTCTATAATTTGTAATGAGTAAAGAGTAGATAGATTGTAGAATTGTAAGAATTTGTTGTAACAGGGCATTGAGTAAGAAAGTTGATTTGTAAGTATAGATTCTGCCTCAGAGTGAGATGGTGACTTGGGATCTAAAGCAAAAGTTATTCTTCTGTAGATACGCTCGCTGTTTTAAGCTCAGTTCTCACAGCTGCGCAGGATACAGTAGCCTGCTCAGTACGTTGAATCTGGCTGTCATAACACTGTTCCTCCGTGTAAATGGGCTTTCCTGCCCGCCCACTTACATCATTCTCTTTCAAAAGTGGCCCACTATTAGTGGAGGACACAATCATTTTGAAAGTGGCAGTTGCGTCCATATTATCTACAGAAGAGTTAATTAAAAAGAAGGAGTATTTTGTTGGAAAGAAGTTTCTATAGTAGGATCTATAGTTTCAGATGTAGAAGAAAGGCTATTATTTGCTGAAGGTATAGGTTGGTAAGGGGTCTCTGTATCATTATTTGTGATTTTGGGTATAAAAAATAATGAGTCGTCGTCTGCTAGTGGTATAGTGATTTTATAGAAATTAATGATGAATTCTTCTGCTTGTGGATAGTATGTATTGTTATATTTTTCTTTGGTTTCTTTAATAGAGATTTTAAATTGATTGCGAATATCATAGTAGGTAATTACTCTGGCGAGTGTGTGTGGATTTATGTTAGGGGTTATAAGGTGTTCAAGTGCTTGTTCAAGATCTAAGTCTTGAATATTATCATTTATTGCTGCAGCTTTAAGATAGCACTTAAGGTAGCAGGAAAAGTAATGTGTGCTTCATTCAATAGTTTCTGAAACACTATTTTCTTCTGCAAATTTCTTTGCAGTTTTGTTGGCAAGGGCTCTAAGATCTGCTATAGGTGTGGGTTTAGAGAAAGTGGCTGAGTCAGGCTGATTTTTAGAAAAGGTATCAAGTTCAAGTTCTGGAAAGTTCCAGTCCTTTTTTGGTTGGTTCTCGAGCACCGGATATGTTTCAAAAGATTCTTTAAAGTAGTAAGCTAAAAGATTTTTAATGTTATGTTCTTCTTTTGTTTTAGATAATATGCACTTGTTCTGGTTACATGTATGTAGATGAAAAAGTGCCTGCTTGCGTGTTTCATTAGAGCGTTGTTTGAGGCTGTAGATAATTGGGAGGTCATATGTAATAGGTAATAGCTTTTTGCACTCTTCTAGTAGCTGAAGGTATATTTGGTATTTTATATAATTTTTTGTTTTTTGTTCGTCAATTTTAAAGAATTGTAGCTTGTATTTTTTAAAAAATTCAGCAAACCAATTATCAAAGGTTTGATTAAATGGTTTGAGAGAGGGTTTCAAAGTATTTTTGAAATCATTAGTGGGTATATTTAAAGCTACTTGAATATTGAATCTATTATTATTTTGTATTTCGAGAAGAGGTGTATCAGGTTCATTATATGTAGTTGTGTAAGTAAAGGATGCCATAATGGGTTTAAGATCTAGATCATCCATAAATTTGGAGTAATCAATTGTTTGGTATTTGTCATGTAAATAAAGATGAAGACAAGCAAAATTAATTGCAACTTTGCAGCGATTAAGGTTTGAGTAAGGTGGAATTGAATAATGTAAATGAAAGATTTTAGCATAGTTTAATTTAGTGAAAAGAATATTGGTAAAGTTTTTAAGTAGATTTTTAAGTGCATCGAGATAAACCTTAAATGGAAGAACTATTTCCTGGTTTAAAGCCATATTGTAATTACTAATATGGTCTACAAGGAATTCTGGTTTATCACTTGCTATTTTGTTAAGAAGGTAATTGAATGAATATTTTCGTGGTTCTCTTTTAGGGTTTTGTTTTGGTTGGTCATTTGTTTTAATAGGTTGTCCAGGTGTAAATTCCTTGAGATAGGTTTTCATAGAGAAAAAGAGTTTTTGAGCAAGTTTAGTAGATAATTTATCCTGTTGTTTCATTTCTGGAGTAATTGGAAAGTTAGCGAGCCAGTCCAAAAGGTTTTGTGAATCATTTGAATTGTTGTTAGTAGAGCCTGTTTTGGTTTTTTTGGGTTGTTGTTTGCTTGGTTGATGGGCTTGGTTAATATTTTCTTTTCCTTTTTCTTTTTTTGAGATATCTCGTTTAGGAAGTTTGTTTAGAATCATTTGATAAAGTTGTTTTTCTGTTCTTTGTTGAGTAAAAGAAATTTGGTAAAGTAGAATATATTCTTTTGTTCTTTGTTTAGAGGAGTATGTGGCTGAGCAAGCTTTAATTTAAGTTTATGAAGGCATTGAGGATGTGCAGGGAAGCCATAATTTTGATTTTTAAGATTTAATGCATTAGGATCTAAAGAATGTTTACAATTCAAAAGAATAATACAAGAAATATTTTTGGTTTTGCATACTATGCAAGTATGTGCATGATAAGAAAAAGATTTGAATTGAATCGTATCAGTTCTAGGTGTAGTGTCAAAAAAGGTAGAGAATGGATAAGAAATATTATGTCTAGGTTAAAAAGGGAACCTTTCAACTTTAGGCAAGTTGTTGTATATAGTTAAATTAAAATCAATTTCCATTTGTGTAGACAGTTCTGTTATATGTGTATGGGATATTGCTTGAGAAGAAGATACTGTAAGATTTTTAGAGACAAAGTAGGTATGAAAGCTTTTGAATAGGCAGGTAATAATTGTAGGTTGTTTGGGGTTTAAAAAGAAATGAAATCCTTCTTTTTCCATACATTGTTGCGGGGTGTAATTATTAGAAAGAACCTTTAAGGTTTTTGTATTTTTAATACTTGTAACAATTCTATGACAGTCACTATGCTTGGACAATAGTGTGTCTAAATTAAATGAGTCTGGTTCAAGGTTTGTAATACAGGGCATTTTAGGACCAGAGTAAAGAATAGCTTGGCTAAAAAGAGAATATTATAGTAGACCTTGAAAAGGGCTTCGAAATGGTATATTATTTGTTTCGTGTAATGTACAAATACTAAGTTCACGGAGTCACGTAATCCACAGGTCACGTGTTTCACAAGTCACGTGTTACAAGTCACGTGTTACACAAGTCACGTGTTACACAAGTCACTTGTACAAGTTGTACAGGAATTTGTAGTATTGATTGACAATATTTGTGTAAATTAGAAAGAATATAAAAAGGGGCGATTAATAATTTGTATAAATTAATAAGAACCACTAAAATTGAGTTATTGAATAGTGTGGGTAGCACTAATTAAAGTGGTTCGTGTAGTACAAAAAACGCCTATAGAGTTTTTTGTAAGAGAAAAAGTACTTGAGAATAATTAAAAGTTCAAAGAGAGTTTTAAAATAAATTAATTGTAAAATAAACAGTTTTGATATATTTTTAATAATTATTATGTTAAGTTGAAGTCAAAACAAGAGCCAGGCAACTTGTCTTAAGAAGCAAGACAAGTTATTAAAGCCCAGCTCATAAAATTACACAAAGTAATTATTAGACTTAATTTGTTATATTTTTTTTAAAAATTGTTTTTATATTACAAATTTAGTGATTATATGTGTTTTTAAGAGCTGGACAATTTTGTTTAGATGCTCAAGAGCTGTTTATATTATAAAAATTACCAGTTTTTTGATTTTTTGTTTAGCAGAGGTTTGGAACAAGTGATCGTCGGAAAGAGTTAAAGATCTTTTCAGTATATTATTATATAAATTTTTATATAAACAAAATCTCTTGGAATGTTCAGAAAATTCTGAAATTATCAGATTTTTGCTTGAAAAAAATGACTCCATCCCAAATATTTAAGCATGTTTATTGAATGTATAACTTATGTTTTTATATGTTTATTATACGTTTTTTATAGGATAATTTTAATTACCTGTACAAACTTCGTAACGAAAATAGTTCAAAAATAAACCCTGTTAGGAAAAATCGATTCTATTCCGAATCATTCTTGACAATTTTAGAACAAACATTTTCTATAGGTTTATTTTACCATAATACGTATGTGAGAAACATTAATATATAATTCTAAATTATAAAGAAAAGAATCTTTGTTCTTTGGCTAATCTCAGTTGTAGTAGTGCAAAATCGTCAACTATAGAGCTATCCCCGGAAAGGTTTGCAATATATTCTGGTCGATTTTAATATCCGAATAAAAAGGGTTATTATTTTTGAGAAATCTTAGCCAGATTAAAATATTTGACTATTTAGTTTTAAAATCTTAAATGAAGTTTGTCTTTTCCCAGCTTTCGAATAACTAATTTCTTGTCCAAGCTTTCGAATAACTAAAGTATCTAATGTTGAAGGGTTTCTAAGTAGTTTATAATAAACTCTTGAATATCCTGTAAAAAGTTAATTACATTTCCTTGATACCCAAGTTGCCTGTCTTGAAGCTTGTAAACAGTAAATATAGGAAGAATCTGTGCAATAAGCATTTCTTCAGCTTTGCTGAGTTAAGGAAGTTCACTGGGAATTTGAGAATTTCTTCTTCATGTACTAGAAATTTTAAATTTTAAATTATTTAATTTTATAGCTAGCATGTTTTGTATTAGAGTTTTACAATTTTTAAAATATCAAATTTATATAAAAACTCTTCAAGCTTTTTAACTATATTATATTTTTTTATTTTGATTTTACATTATAATTAATAAATGACAGCTACTCATATAAAGTACTTTTTCTTTTTAATATCAATACAACTGTGAAAAAAAACTCTCAGATATAAATTATACATAATTTCAAGAAGACCAGTATGTTAAGTCAGTAATCAAATAACAGGAATATAAAACTTATTAAAGTTATTCAATGAAATATTTGACACATTATTTAATAAAAACATCTGATCCATTGTTTGAATTTGTTACAGAAAAACCCAATATGTATACCAGCTATATAAATATACAATAGTCGCTAATATCACATATGAAGTTAATTTTTGTTTTGTATTACTTGGGATCTAAAAACATTAGTCAGTTAGTCAGATATCTAAAACAAATTCATCTGTTTAAATTTTTTGATTAGTCAATATGTGAGAAACTTCTTTTTTCATACAATTTATTGTGTTAATAGTAGTGATGGGCAACACGCGGGATGTGTGGGATTTAAAAACTCCTGTGCGGGATTTTTAATATAAGATTGTCTGGCCTGCATTAGCATATCACCCAGCCCACATTAACAAATTATCCGGTCTGCTTTAACATAAGTGGGCCAATTCCATTAGTATTTGATATAAATAAAAATATTATGTATGGATTAGCTTTTGATTTGCTTCTCGTTCCACATACATACGTATGTACAGAGATAATATGCAAACTGTATATTGAAATATATTTTTTAAACTGTCATTATTAATAAAGTGGGAATCTATCATTGATTATTATTGAGTATAAAAGGGACTATTTATTATAAGCCCAATTATTTTCTTATGAGTCATTTATGAATTTTTGTATATATATAACCTTATTGTCTATAAATTTTAGCACATTTATATCTAGGGTTCTAAAGTTCAGTTCAGTTCAATAGAGGTTCAGGTTCAGGTTCAATGAACCTGAACCTGTTCTAAAAGTTCAATCTGAACTGAACCTGAACTTAAAATTATTGAACATGAACCTGAACCTGAACTTAAAAAAAGTTCAGTTCAGGTTCAGTTCAAGGTTCATGAACATGTTCAGGTTTGTAAAATATGCATATATTTACCTAAATCACAATTAGTAAAATTTAGAGAATCATAGCATTTTGTATAATTTTATTAATAAATTATTAAAAATATTGTTCTACATGAAATTTTACTAATTGAATATAACTTCTTACACTAAGTAAACTTGTTAAGCACCAAAAAATACATCAAATCAGCATATCTTATTTTACTTTTCTTAAAATTTGAAGAAAAGATGCTTAATTTTGAAAATTTAAAAAAAAAATACAAAATTAAGCATCTTTTCTTCAAATTATAAGAAAAGTAAAATAAATATGCTAATATGATGTATTTTTTTGTGCTGTATAAGTTTACTTAGTGCAAAAAATTAGAATCAATTAGTAAAATTTAGAGAATTATAGAAATTTGTATAATTTTATTAATAAAATTATACAAATTTCTATAATTCTCTAAATTTTATTAATTGATTCTAATTTTTTGTACTAAGTAAACTTATACAGCACCAAAAAATATATCATATCAGTATATTTTTTTACTTTTCTTATAATTTGAAGAAAAGATGCTTAATTTTGGAAATTTTTATCAAAAATTCAAAATTAAGCATCTTTTCTTCAAATTTTAAGAAAAGTAAAATAAAATATGCCGATTTGATGTATTTTTTGGTGATTAACAAGTTTACTTAGTGTGAGAAGTTATATTCAATTAGAAAATTTCATATAGAACAATATTTTTAATAATTTTATTAATAAAATTATACAAAATGCTATGATTCTCTAAATTTTACTAACTGATTTATACTTCTCACTCTAAGTAAACTTGTTCAGTATCAAAAAATACATATATTTTTATTTAGACTCAAACTAGTTTGCAAATTTTGGACTAGCCCAACCAAACTTATGATTGAGTTTGAGTTTAGTATAAAGTTTTAAATAATAAAATTTAGAGTTTGAGTCTGGTCTGGACCAGACCAAACCTGGACCCAAACCTAGAATCGCTAGTTCATATGAATGCTAGACTAAACCTGAACATGTTCATGAACTTATGAACTGAACCTGAACTGAACCTGAACCAACTCAAAAAGTTCAATACTGAACCTAAATCTGAACATGTTTTAAAAAATGTTCAGGTTCAGGTTCAATGCTGAACCTAAACCTGAACTTGACCTAAGTTCTGTTCAGTTCAGGTTCATAGGAACACTATTTATACCTGGTTATGCACCTGTTTACTTATAAATTTTTATACACTTATATGATTTGATTGCTTTGTTACCATTACAATTTTTAAATATAATAATATTTTAAAAAACAAATTAATAAAATTAAGGCAAAGTTGAATTAATAAATTAATTATTATTAGATTCAAATGTTTTAAAAGTAGAAAAAATATATATAAGCATTGTATTTGTAATAAAATGCAGTAAGATTTATAAGAAATTATTATTATTTTAATGAGAAATTATATTCCTAGTAATGATTTATATTTATATATATATTAATTGTGAAAAATTCAGAAACTCTACTCAATCCTGTGAATCCCACAAAGATTCCACACAGGATCCCACACAGGATCCCACATTCTGCATGGGATTTTTAAAAAAATCAAGATTTGTCTATCACTAGTTAATTGTGAAATGGACTAAGCTTATATTTAAATATCATTAATTGAACAACTTTAAAAAATGTAACTGCTGCATAAGAAAACTTATTTTTACATATGGTTTATAATAATAACAGATTTAAACTTTTAATTTTGTCTATTTACATATAATTAAAATTAATTTAGAGTTGCTTTTATTGGCCACATCCAAAAATGTGATTGAATTGTGAAAAATTTTTGGTCATCCAATAACAATTTCTATTTAAAACTATAAATTGCAATATTTGTTATTATTTTGTAGGCCATGCAAAATTGATCATTTGTTTTTATATTGCATAGAATCTGTTAGTTGGTTAGAATAATGTTTACATCAAATATTAGGCTATATGAATTTGATTTTTTGCTTTGTATTATATGGAACCTGAAAACCTTGGTCAGTTAGTTAGGTTTTTTCTTTTTTAATTTACTATAAATTAATAGAATAATGTTCACATCTAATATTAGACTATATGAAGTTAATTTTTTGTTTTGCATTATATAGGATCTAAAAAAATTTAAGCAGTTAGTCAAAATTTTTTTTTAATTTACTATAAATTAATAAAATGATGTTCATATCTAAAATTAGACTATGCAAAGTTGATTTTTTGTTTTGCATTATATTAAATCTAAAAGCTTTGGTCAGTTGGTTATATTTTTTCTTTTTTTTTTTAATTTACTGTAAATAAATAAACCTTTGGTCAGTCAGTTGCTTTTTTTTAAATTTACTATGAATTAATAAAGTAATATTTACATTAAAGATTAAAGTTGATATTTTGTTTTGCATTATATAGAATCTGAAAACTTTGATATTTGGTTATTTTTTTAATCTATAATACAAAATCTTTGATGTTCCTTCTGTCTAATATTACACAATCATTATTTGGTTTGATTTTTGAACTAATCTGGAATTGACTATTGGATAAACACATAACATATTAATTATGATACAAAAAAATTAGAGCATTTTTATTCTAGACTACTGGTTTAGAATAGTTGTTATGGACCTAGGGTTTAGACAAACTAAACTCAACCTCAAATATGATTGGTTCAGATCTAATAGATATCAAGTAAGTTTTTACTATATTTAATTTATTTGCAAAGCCAGTTTTATAATAAAAATTTTAATTGTGCTTAAAAAAAATAAACTTTAAAAGACAGTTTTTTGATTTTTATTAATTTTATTTATTGATTTATTTATTATTTATATATACAAGCAAAAATAAAAAAATTGTAAAAAAGATAAAAAAAGTAGAAAAAAAATTCAGGCAAAAGAACAAAAAAATCTATCAAAAAAATTGTAAAGTCTACAAATATTAAAAATTAGAGAATAATATACAATGACCTAATAAAAAATATACTAAAAGCTTAATTAAAAATATCTAAAAAATATCTTGCTGGAAAGGAATTATAGTAATTTTGACGACAAGGTTATGTGAAACTAACATAAAATAATCAGTAATGCCAAAAAAGTGATAATACCAAAATAATAAGAATGTGTAAAAAATCATAAAGCCTATAAAAACTATGCTAAAAATGATAAAAAACTGCTGAAATAGCAACAAAAAAACAATCTAAAAAAGGTAAGAAAAATAACAATTTACTAGAAGGCATTAATATTTACAATATTAGGGTTCTGCAATTTGATTTGATTTGATTTGATTCAATCAAATATTTGATCTCAAATCAAATTCAAATACAAAAATTTTAAATCAAATCAAATTCAAATTGACAAAATATTTGATTCGATTTGAAAATATTTAAGGGTAGAGTATATGTAGATCATTTTTATATTACTAATTATGACTCTATTATGTAAATCAGATTACACAACACAATCACTATGGATGAGTTATATAAAAATAGATATAATATTATAAAATATCACTAAACCTGTTTTTAAATACTTGTTTTATCAAAATATCAAAAAATCCTCATATTAACTAAGTTGGTATGTTAAAAATTTACTTACTAAGTAATAAATTTTGCAGATAATAAATAAATTTTGTGAGTAACAATAAGAAACTAGTCATTCACATCACATGATTTATGAGTGATCTACAAGTGATCGACATAGAGTAAACTCTACCTTTAATATAATTTGATCAAATCAAATTCAAATCAAGAGCTTATTCAATTCAACTAAATTCAAATATGCCTACTATTTGATTCAATTCAGCTTTGAGAAACCCTATACAATATAATGACTTTGATAATAAAATAACAAAGTCACAACAAAAATATAACACCAAAAGTGATAATACCAAGAGTGACAATACTAAAAACCAAATGATAATAAAGCATCAAAACAAAAAAATTATGCAGATTATTATATATATGGTGCTAGAAGCCTATACTCAACACATTTCAATTTTTAAATTACTATAGTTTTTTGTACAAGAGGTTTTTAAAAAACTGACCAGTAACTTTATAAAGGAATATTAGTTCTATAACTATGCCAAATATTTTTTTTGAAAACCTTCTGTATAAAAAGTTGATGCATTTTAAAGATTACTATTGTTTTATATGTAATTAATATGTGTTTTATTTTAATTAACTTTAAAGTACTATAACTTTTTATAAAGGTAATATTTTAAAAATCTGACCAGTAACTTTGTTCACTACAATAAGCTCTACAAGTTTGCCAAATAGCTTTTAAAAATATTGTTTCTATAAAAAGATAATGCATTTTAAAGTTACCCTATTTTATTGTTTAGTATAGGCTTCTAGCACTATATGTAAACTAGGGGTCTACAGATTAATCATAGATTCCAGGTTTAGATTAAGTTTTTTTTAAAAATTAATGTTCTTTCTGTCTTATATTATATGATAATTATTTGGTTTAATTTTCAGACTGATCTGGGATTGACTATCAGGTAAACGCATAATATGTTAATAATAATACAAAAAAATTAATGTTTCTTCTTAGGGATATTGCAGATTTGTAATAGTATAATATGCACATAATCAGATTTTACTGCAAAAGTATATGCAACAGCATATTCACATATCAAGATAAGTATTACATAATTAATAATACATAATTTGTATATAAAATGGCAAAATTAAAGATTGAGTAAAATCAGGTTCATTAATTTTCTACTAGTTTCTATTGAATGCAACATTTAATTGTACAAAAAATAAATAATAGATTTGAAATTTCAAATTTGGTCTAAGATTAATTAATAAAAACATACTATTAAAGTAGTATAAAAATTGGTATTTTAAAATTTTAATTAGCGGTTTGGTTTTTTTTTTAATCTATTGTAAATTAATATGCTCATGTTCATACCCAGAAAATTTTAGATTTTTTTTGGCTATTAGATAATTTTAGAAAATTAAGGTTACTATTGGGTGATACTGGAAAAAAAATTAAATTGCAAAATAGAATAATTGGTATTATAATATTGGATATTTGGACAATTTGAACATTTGAACATTTGGACAATGTCCAATTGTCCAAATAATTTTGATTGGATATAGTAACTTTTTTTATTGGACATTAAAAAAAATTAGTTTAATATTGGCCTAAATTAAACTTAGTCTGGCCAATATTTACTAATAAAATATTTTTGATTTATAGTATATTTAAAAGGGAAATTATAGGCATCTCTCGCAAGAGATGCATCTCCCGCGAGAGATGCATCTCCCACCCAGCGTACCGATGCCAGATCAGGGATCGGTTCAGTTCATCCCGCACCCCTCTATATAAACAATGATTATCAAAGATTGATAATCATTGTTTTTTTTTTATTACCATATTTTGTTTTTTTTTCGCTTGTTATTTATTTTTTTTTTTAGCTTGCCGCTTTTCGCCGTTGTTGTCATTGGTGTCTTGTCGTCGCTGGTGCCTTGTAGTCGCTGGTGTCTTGTCGTCGCTGGTGTCGTCGTTGGTGTCATTGTCATCGCTAGTGTTGTTGTCGTCGTTGGTTTGGTGCCGCCGTTAGATTTCGTGAATTGATTTTGCGTCGCTGGTGACTTGTGGGTGGTCTTGCAGAATGTTCCTGTGGGGTGGTCTTGCGTGCATCCCAACTTTTTTGTGGGATTTCTTCGGCGTTCTTGTGAACTCACGTGTTTCTCTGGCGTTTTTGTTTTCTGGCATTCTTATAAGTGGTTATGTGCGTTTTTTCACTGTGGATTTGGTTTTGATGTTTTTAGTTCCTTACTAATCTTTTTTCAATTTTTTAGGCATTTTTTCTTTATACAGGGATTGTCTTGTCTTCGTTGGATCTGGGAATTGTGCGGACGTAGCTCTTGGTGAGTAGTTAGTTTTCCTTTTTTTCTTTATTTTTTTTGAATATTTACTAACTATTCTTTTTACTTCTTTGGCTTGTTTAGATTTTGTTGGGCTGGAATCAGCGCTCTTGGTGAGTAGTTTTCTTTTGTTTTTTTCTTTCTTTGTTATATTCCCGTGTTCGCTAAATGTTTTTTCTCTTCTTTGGCTTGTTTAGGTTTTTTAGGTTCTTTGTGACGTGGAATCGGCACCAAGTTTTGGTGAAGTCGCCATTGTTGATGTTATCGTCAGTGTGACGATATTCGTTGGTTTTTGGTATTTGTCGATGTTCGTCGCATACTTTGTGACGTGAAATCGGCAACAATATTAGTGAAGTCGCCGTTGTTAATGTTATCGTCGGTGTAATGATATTCTTGGTTTTTGGTTTTGTTGATGTTGTACGTTTTTTTTCTTTTTTTTTTTTAATAAAATTTATAATCGTTATGCGATGACAATAACGTTTAATTAAATACTGTATGACGTAAATATGACAAATTAAAATAAATTAGCCGTGCGTGAAAAAAATAAACACTTCTATTGCTTTTTTTTTTTTTAAATAAAGTTGCGATACGATTTCGTTATTTGTTATATTTTTTTTAATTCGTTATTCGTTACATGCGATCAAATTTTGATTGAATTTGATTATGCAAACGAATTTTTGTCCAAAGTTGATCAGTCTGAGTAGTACAAATATGCCTGGCTCGCGTAGTACTTCGGAATGTGTGTCACGTGATGTTTGCATGTTTTTATTGGTTGGGAGATATATCTCTCGCGGGAGATATATCTCCCGCGAGAGATGCCTAAAAGCTCCCAATTTAAAAGTATACTAATAATAATAATTATTATTATACAACAGGGTGAAATCTAAGTTACCAGCTAGTAAAACTGAGTTTATTAGTAAAATCTGAGTTTTTTAAAAAAAAAAGTAAAATCTAAGTTTATTAGTAAAATCCGAGTTTACTAGTAAAATCTGAGTTTATTAAAAAAAATAAGTAAATTCTAATATAGATAGGGTAGGACCCCAGACATCTCTTATATAGGTCATAACTGGATTTTGGCCAATTTTGGCCCAATTTGCTGAAAACAACAAAATATATTTGTTTAAATAACTTTTGATCTAGTGATTAGAATTGAATAAACTTTTTTTATTAGATGCGCCTCACTAAGAGCTTCATTTTAAAAAAAGTTTGTTCTAATTGGTCTACTGGATGCCAAGATAATTGGCAAAAACTGTTTTTGGCTTCTAAATTTCAGGGGATTTTGCTGAAAAAAACAAGTATAACCTCTATACTAGATGTCCAGGTTCTAATAGAGTAAAATCCACTATTAAACAAAAACTGTTCTAAAACTTTAAGCAAAAATATCTTGACAACCACCTGATCAAATTCGATAAAAATTTTTTTATTTGAATTCTATAAACTCATAGATTTCAAAAAAAAAATTCATCGAATTTGGTCAGGTGATTATCAAGATATCTTCACTCAAAGTTATAGAAAAAAATCAAAGCATCTATCAAAATAGATACTGTACCAAATTTTTTTCTAAAACTTTAAGCAAAGATATTTTGACAATTACCTAATCAAATTTGATGAATATTTTTTTATTTGAATTATATGAAACCATAAAATTCAAATAAAAAAAGTTTTATCAAATTTGATTAGGTGGTTGTCAAGATATCTTTGCCCAAATTTTTAGAAAAAAATTTAGCACAGCTTCTATTTTGATAGACATTTTGATTTTTTCTAAAACTTTGAGTAAAGATATTTTGATAACCACCTGACCAAATTTGATGAAATTTTTTATTTGAATTCTATAAACTCATAGATTTCAAAAAAAAAAATTTTTTATTAAATTTGATCAGGTGGTTGTCAAGATATCTTCTAGTGATTTGAACCGGTTGGACTATAATCGGGTAACCGACCCGAACTGAATAAATTTCGGGTAACCGGTTGAGTAAATGCTTAATCGGTTGACCCGTACAACTGATTGAGAATCGGTTGACATAATGTAAATGACATCATAAAAGAGCAAAGGTCCCAAAAAGTTCCGAAATGAAATGAATGAACATAGTAGACGAGACAAAAATTTGAGTAAAGGTCCGAGAATTCCCGAAAGTAAACATGAAGCAATCTTGTTCGGTTGAATCAGTTGACAGCAAATATTTCAGTTCGGTTAACCGATTAAGGAAAGTTTTCTCAGTTCAAATCACTAATATCTTCGCTCAAAGTTTTAGAACAATTTTTGTTTAATAGTGAATTTTACCCTATCTATATCAGATTTTATTTATTTTTTTTAATAAACTTAGAGTTTATTAATAAACTCAGGTTTTACTAATAAACTCAGAATTTACTTATTTTTTTTTAAAAACTCGGATTTTACTAATAAACTCAGGTTTTTCTAGCTAGTGACTCAGGTTTCACTTTGTCATATTATTATTATTATAAAAATATGATATGTACATAGATATTTATGCTACTAAATCAACTTATATTCTATTTTCTTACAATATATATATTTGATATTGGCTAATGAAATATAATTAATTAAATAGAGTTTTAGAAACTGTAAAATAATTTTATTTCAAAAAGAATATAAATAATAGTTGATTTTATTTTTAATTTAAAATAAAGGTATATTATTAAAAAAACAGGGTAGCTTATTTCAGATATAATCAATTTTTGGTTAATTGCAAATAGTTGCTACATAGTAAAGTCTAAATTTTACTATATGAATCGATTAAAGTTGTTTAAGTAAACTTATTCAGGAGATCAAAATATACTTACTTTAAAATTTTAACTAGAATTAGAAAACTTTTTATTATTTGATTTTTGATTTTTATATTTGTTGAATATATTTTTTAAAAAATTTTAATTTTTTTATAGAATGTAAAAATCAAAAGTCAAATAATAAAAAGTTCTCCAATACTATAAAAATTTTAGAATAAGTGTATTTTGAATATCTAAAGAAGTTTACTTAAGCAACTTTAATCGATTTGTATAGTTAACTTTGGACTTTACTATGTAGCAACTATTGTCAATCATGAGGTAGCTTATTTTTAGATCAAAGACATTTTTGAGTTTTTTGACCAAAAGAGAGAGGTAATCTATTTTTAGCTTTTGTCATCATATTATTAAAATTCTCTAATAAAATTATTGAGCAATTAGACATATATCCAATTGACAATTTGTACATATGTCCAATAATTTTACAATTTATTTGGACATTGTTCAATGCCTGAAGGTCCAAAAAATTATTTGAACATTTGGACTATGTTCAAATGTCCAATTAAATTTATTTGAACATTGTCCAATGCCAACACTGATTTGAAGTATCTTCCCAAGCATTATTTTATGATTATAAGGCAAATATAAAATAAAAAATAATTAAATTAAAAAAATAATATAAAATAAGACAAAAATAAAATAGTGATCTGTCGCTATGTGACTCATATATAATCGACCAATCATTTTAGAGATTGGCAATCATATAAATAAATTTTTTTTTATTTATATCTTTTTGTTTTTTTTTAGAACCATCGCTGGAGCTATTACTAGAGCCTTGATGTTTAAAGGTATTGGTCGTCCTTTGTTTTTCTGTGAATTTTCTAGTTGTTTTCATTGTTTTTGGCAGTTTTTTTTAAATGAACATAGTATTAAAATAGCATAGTACGGTAGTTAGTTATTTTTATCTATATAAAACAGTACTAATGTTCTTACATTCTTTTTTTTAGAACAAACATAGTATGATTAGAATGGACGTAGCACAATAGGTTTTTTTATTATATATATATAACATTACTAATGTTCTTTTCTTTAGAACGAACATAGTTTGTAGCCAGAACGTCATTATTTCTTGGCGTTATGGTTTTCTTTCGCATTATTGGTTGAAGGTCTTGCTATTTTGTTGTTGGTGTGAGTTTGCATTGTGGAGGTAGGTGCCATTTTTGATATTTATTGCTTTGGGTGGTTCTATTTTATTTTACTTCAAAAATTTTATCTATCTAGTTCTTTGTTTCATTATCTTTGGTATTCTTGTTACTGTAGATCTTGCTGTTTATAAAGTTTTTTTGGTGGGTCTTGTATTGTTGCAAGGTGGTTGTCCGTTTTGTTGTCTTTGCTTGGGGTTCTGCAGTTTTGATGAGTCTTGCTTTGTTGGTTCCTTCGGTTCCGGTACTTGGCACTGAACTTAGAATTGCTACTGCCTTGTCTTGGGGTGTGACCTGTTTCGATGTAGAGCTAGGTATATCTTTTTTAAAGATTATATATATATATATGGGGTGGTCAATAGAAACCAAGCAAATTTATTAGATAAATTTGCTTGGTTTCTATTGATCACCCCATATTTTGTTTTTTTATATTTTGCCTTTGGTGATTCCATATCATTACTTATTAAGTCTTTGTTGTTGGTGGATGGACGTAGTATAGTATTTAGTTTTTTTTATTTTTTAATATAGTACTAACGTTCTTATATTTTTTTTTTAGAATGAACATAGTACTGAATGATTGTTGGAACATATAGAATGGACATATCATGGTAATTAGTTTTTTTTTTATATATAACAGTACTTACGTGCTTTTCTTTATCTGTTATAGAATGAATATAGTACGATTAAAATGGACATAGTACAATTAGAACAGACGTAGTATAGTAGATTTTCTTTTTTTTTCTTATATTCTTAGTTCTTTTCTTTATAGAACGAATATAGTATGATTAACAGACGTACTATAGTAGGTTTTTTATATATATATATATAGCAGTACTTATGTTTTTTTCTTTATAGAATGAAAGTAGGACAATAGGAACGGATATAGTATAGTAGGTTTTTTTCCTCTTATGTTTTTAATTCTTTTCTTTATAAAATGAACATAGTACGATTGGAACAGACGTAGTATGTAAATTTTTTTTTTATATATATAACAGAACTTACATTTTTTTCTTTATATAATGAACATAGTACAATTGGAACATAGTATGGTAGATTTAATTTATTTTTTTTTCTTTTACGTTTTTAGTTCTTTATAGAATAAATATAGAACAATTAGAACAGATATAGTACAATTAGAACGGATATAGTACAATTGAAATGGACATAGTACAATTGGAACAGATGTAGTATAGTAGTTTTTTTTTCTTACAGTTCTTTTCTTTATAGAATAAATATAGTATGATTGGAACAGATGTAGTATGGTAAGTTTTTTATATATATATATAACAGTACTTATATTCTTTTCTTTATAGAACATATTATAATTGGAATGGATATAGTATAATTAGAACAAACGTAGTATGGTAGGTTTTTTTTTTTATAATTAAGTATTACTAATGTTCTTATATTTTTTTTTCTTTAGAACAAATATAGTACGATTGTAGAAGGAATTGGCATAACACAAAAGATAGTATACAATACTTTTTTTTTTTTATATTATAGTACTAATAGTTCTTCTTTTTTTATAATGAACATAGTACAATTTAGTTAGTATAGGCATAGCTGTAGCATAATAGTTAGATAGCTGGAAATAGCATGATAGTTGTGTCGTAGCATGATAGTTGGCTCATAGCACAATAGTTGTGATATACAGTTAGACCTCTCTAAATGCATATCATTGGGACCAAACTTTTGGAGGTATGCATTAAGAGAACAATAAGAAACAATGCATTTATAGAGGTTTGGTATATATTTAGGCCAAAAAACTGATATGCATTTAAAGAGGTTATGCACTTAGGGGGATGCATTTAAAAAGGTCCGACTATAGTACAATAGTTAGAATCGGGTTTATTTTGTATATTGTATTTATTTTTTATTGTTTTTTTTTTATTTTTTATTTATTTTTTATTTTTTTTTGTTTATTTTTTTTTTATTTTTTTTGAAGTAAAAATATATGGACTCACGTGATCAATTTTGATTGGTCGATCATGGGGTCGCCATGATGATGGATTGCTATGAAATAATACCTATAAAATAAAATTAAATAAATAAAATAAAATAATTTAAAATAATTTAAAAAATAAAATAAAAATAATTTGTAAAATTAAATGAATTAAAAAAATAAAAATAAAATAATTTAAAAAAAATAAAAATCAAATAAAAATTAAACCAAATTAAAAAAATAAAAAATATAAAAAAATAAAAAAAAAATAAAAATAAAATAATTTAAAAAAAATAAAAATCAAATAAAAATTAAACCAAATTAAAAAAATAAAAAATATAAAAAAATAAAAAAAAAATAAAAATAAAATAATTTAAAAAAAATAAAAATCAAATAAAAATTAAACCAAATTAAAAAAATAAAAAATATAAAAAAATAAAAAAAAAATAAAAATAAAATAATTTAAAAAAAATAAAAATCAAATAAAAATTAAACCAAATTAAAAAAATAAAAAATATAAAAAAATAAAAAAAAAATAAAAATAAAATAATTTAAAAAAAATAAAAATCAAATAAAAATTAAACCAAATTAAAAAAATAAAAAATATAAAAAAATAAAAAAAAAATAAAAATAAAATAATTTAAAAAAAATAAAAATCAAATAAAAATTAAACCAAATTAAAAAAATAAAAAATATAAAAAAATAAAAAAAAAATAAAAATAAAATAATTTAAAAAAAATAAAAATCAAATAAAAATTAAACCAAATTAAAAAAATCAAAAAATATAAAAAAATAAAAAAATTAATTTAAAAATAAAAAAAAAATAAAATAAAATAAAAAGTAAAAAAAATAATTTAAAAATAAAATTAAAAAAAATCAAAAAAATAAAAATAAAATAATTTTAAAAAATGAAATAAAAAAAATAAAACAAAATTAAATAAATTAAAAAATAAAAATAAAAATAATTTTAAAAAAATAAAATAAATAAATAAAAATTAAACCAAATTTAAAAAAATAAAAATAATTTTGAAAAATAATTTAAAAATAAAAAAAATAAAATAATAAATTATTTAAAAAAATAAAAAAATAATTTAAAATAAATTAAAGTGAACCAAAAATAAAAATAAAAAATAATTTGAAAAAATAAAAAACCAAACTGAATAAAAAAAAATAAAAATAAAATTTTTAAAAAAAAGCAAAAAATAATTTAAAATAAAAAACTAAAAAAAATGAATAAAAGATTTAAGCAAATTGAAAAAATGAAAAATAAATTAAAAATAAAATTAAAATGAATTTAAAAAAACAAATAGTTATACCTCGATATAATCACTAGCTCAGAAAACAAGAATCTGGTGATTATAAAAAGTTATAACTACATAAAGGTCAAATTTTATATAGTTTATAATAGATAAAGCTTAAAAAGAGTATAATTATATCAAGATTGTGACTATATTAAGTGTGACCATAATGAGGCTTGACTGTAATTTAAAAAAAAAACAAAAAAATAAAAATAATTTAAAAAATAAAAAATATAATAAAAAAATAAAACATTTAAAAAAATAAAAAAAATAAAAAAAATAAATAAAAAATTAAAATATTAAAAACTTTAAAAATATAATTAAAATGAATTAAAAAAACAAATAATTAAAAAAAATACAAAAAAATTAATTTAAAAAAAATAAAAAATATATAGTTAACATGATGTACTATGCAATATAATAAATTTTAATAATTGTATAATATTTAACAATAGTTTAATAGAAAATAGAAAATAGAAAATTATTTATATTATGATAACAAACCCATCATTTAACAGCAGGTCCAGTATCTAGTTTACTGTGAATTAATAGAATAACATTCATATCTAAGATTAGGCTATGCAATGTTGATAGTTTGTTGTGCATTATATGGAATCTGAAAACTTTGGTCAGTTAGTCAAATTTTTTTTTACTTTACTGTAAATTTACTGTAAATTTATAAAATAATGTTCACATAAGATTAGGCACACAAAGTTGATTTTTTTGTTTTGCATTATATGGAATCTGAATACTTTGGTAGTTAATTGGGAGTTTTTTTAATTTACTGTAAATTGATAGAATATTATTCATATCTAAGATTAAGCTACATGAAGTTGATTTTTAGTTTTGCATTACATAGAATCTGAAAACTTTGGTTAGTCAGTTAGTTTTTTTTTTAATTTACTGTATATTAATAAAATTAAATTCATGTGAAGTTGGTTTTTTGATTTGTATAACATGGATTCTAAAAACTTTAGTTAGTTGGTTACATTTTTTTTTACTTTACTATAAATTTACTGTAAATTAATAGAATAATAATCACATTTAAAATTAGGTCGATTTTTTGTTTTATAGTGTAATCTGAAAACTTCAGTTGGTTAGATTTTTTTAAAAATTTTTTTAATTTACTGTAAATTTTAATAGAATAATATTCACATTCTAGCACGCTTCTTGCTATTCAATCATGGTACTGCTAAGTTTAAACGTTGACTTGCTCTGGAATTTTCATGGTTCTTACTCTTTAACACGCATACGTGCTAACACGCTAATGTGCAATGAAGATTTTACAAAAGGGGCGATTTATATGTTAATCAACAAGTTTACACCTCGAATTTTGACTAACATTTAACGATATATACAAAAATGGAAATATACTAAATAAAAAAAGAAGGCTTATATACAAATATGGGTAAACTAACCGGGAAATTCGAATTTGTGTCAATAGACGGTGAAATGTGTTGTTAATTCTAAATATTCCATAAATTAAAATTCTTTCAGATTTTTTGTTTGACG
Organism: Gigaspora rosea; assembly: GCA_003550325.1. NCBI lineage: Eukaryota > Fungi > Glomeromycota > Glomeromycetes > Diversisporales > Gigasporaceae > Gigaspora > Gigaspora rosea. The sequence goes on from QKWP01001021.1 coordinate 20,321, forward strand.
ATTAGTAACCGATTTTGCACATGAGAACAACATTAAGTATTATTTATTGTCACGGCTGATGCTGAAGTTGGCTGATGCTGAAGCTTTGACCTATTTTGATATAAAATTTTAAAATTTTTTTTGGATGTTTTTTTCGCTTTTGTCTTATAGGGTTAGGGTAGGGTTTGGGTGTAGATTTTATATTTATAGAGTATATGTGGATTTTAGCAGGGCTTATAGTTTCCAATAGAGACCCCTGAGCTTCAGCATCAGCCAACTTCAGCATCAGCCGTGACATTTATTAGGGTAGTCGCGCGACGCAGTCGCGCTAAAACCAGGAACATTATCATATCACAGAGTTAGATAGTTACGGATATAACTGTTTTCTTTCTCAACTGGTTATCAATTTACCGTATAAAAGTCTAGACACACACTGAAACAATTTTCAGGCGTAAGTATCTTTATTTTACGTTTCTTTTCATTCGTTACCAGTCAAAAGACTAACTTTACATATATTGTGTAACACTTATACTTCTCTATATTTTACTTTTTTCATTGAAATAAAATAAACTCTTAAATTCTACTAATAAAATCGTCTTTGTTACGGTGATCGATGATCAAAATAACGTTACCCAACATTATAATACTTGTCATAATTCTGGTCGACTTTATTATCATATGAGCTATTCGAATTTATTTTCGTTCTATCTTTGCACTTTTCGCTTTGTTATACTTTTCGTATTAAATCACTAACAATCACTTTATAGACAACTTAATTCATAGACAATTAATTTACAGACAAGATTATTCTACAGACGTTAATTCAGACAAATTCATTTTGTTGACAATATATTTAGCCAACAATTTTTTCATAAATTACACCAACTTTACCGTAAAGTCTCGAAACAACAACGTCCATGCCCGCTATTTCGAGAATTTACGGTAAATTTAACTTAACTCTAACGGCAATGACTAGAATTAATTTGTCTGTGAAATCTGATATCATTGAAATAACTGCCAATAAAACAAACTTATCTGTGAATAAATCGACTGTAAGATAACCTTGCCTGTAATTAAATTCTTTGCGAACTAAGTTGTCTGTGAAGTAATTTTTGATGAATTTATACTACAAATAGAATCTTAAATAAAACTCAATAAAATCGAAATAGTTCACAATAAATACATTTGAATCTTAAGGCAGTCTGATAGATAGAGAATATTTTACCTGATTTCGTTCCATCATATGATACTAGGGTGATAAATCAACTAAGTAATCAAAACTATGTCAGTTATATTGATCATTTTACTATGATCAGATTTTTATCAATAAAATTAATCAAATTATTTTAAGTCTTATAATTATAAAGAAAAGCGTAAAATTCTAAAGTTTTCACACAAATATTGTACTTATTTATCTAATTTCTTTCAATTGAAAGCATTGCGGCAGAGCTATCTCAAAGTAACTACGTTGGTTTTTTTGCAAAATTCCAATAAAATTTTGACTTGCATGTTTAAGATAAAGCTTTTTTGCTCGAATCGACGAAATTTTTAACAATCCGCAAGACGAATGCCTAAAACTTACATTTTAATAGAGAATATTAGAAACATAGCCTTATTTTTAGATACTTTATAAACAACCTGTGAAAATTTCAAGGTAATTCCATGTCTCAATAATTTGAAACATTTAGAATCATCGTTTAATAATAATGTAATAGAACATTTTAAAACGTTAGTCGTAATAGTCGTATTGTATATCGAATTAGTATAATCATTACTGTGTAACATAAAAATCTGCAATATATAAAATTCTATAATTTGCTGACATAGGTTGATTACTTAATTGATTTATCACCCTAATATGATATGTATTACGTACTACGTTCTCAGAATAGCACAAATAACAAATCCATATACGAACAGTTGGTGATTCCTGATTTCGTTCCATCATATGATACGTATTATTTACTACGTTCTCAGAATAACACAAATACCAAATCAGGTATGCTCATACACGTGATTTAAGCCGGCTAAGACAGCCACAGCTAAGCCGGCTTAACCAGCTAAGCCAGTCGATATAATGTGATCAACTGGTTAATACGGCTAAAAGCTAATTAAAGCTAACGATTGTAAAGAATCTGATAAATTCTAAAAAGGAAAATAAATAGCCTGAAATATTCTGGATGCAAACCAATAGTCAGCTGCTTAGCTGATGATTTCGTCGACTGGCTAAGCCAGCCGACTAAAACCATGTGGCTTAAATCACTACGAACAGTATAGGTATGTTACACCACACAGCACATTGACATGTGAAATCATAGGTTTTTAACACCCAATCAAAATGCAAGATTTTGCGAGATACAATACACTCCGTCATGCATGACTACGTTCCTGGTAGTACCCCAGTAACAACAGACGGATTTTCACTGATCTGCTAGACATTCTGATCGGTCAATCAATTCTATCGATATTTTCCCAATAACTACTCAATTAAGCTTAGTAAATTTTTTTTTATTTCAATTCTATACTTTTGTGGAATTAAATGGAAAACAAAACCAAAATCGGACGAATATTTCCTTATTTCGTATTATAAGTAAAGATTTCTGAGTTCATAGAATTTAAATAAAAAATTTTTGGTCGAATTAGAATTGCTGATGGTCAAGAAATATTCGTCAGAAGTTGAACAAAAAATTTTGTCGCATTTTTTTATTAAACGATACTTTTTATCGATCAAGATTTTTTTGACTAGATAAAATGTACCGAGTAATTTTCTGTTAAGGTTTAGGTGCTTATAAAAAAAAGGCTGTGGCCAAATTTTTTTTAACTTCTAATGAAAATTTCTTGACCATTGGCAATTCAAGTTCGACCAAAAATTTTTTATTTAAATTCTATACACTTATAGAATCTTTTTTCAAAATATGAAAAAAGAAAAACTCATCCGATTTTGATTTTTGATTTTCTAATATTTTTTTTAAACTTCTAGCGGAGATTCCTCGACAACAATCTATCCGAATTCAATGAATTTAATTCACAGAAGTATAGAATTGAAATAAAAAAAATTTCTAAGTTTAATTAAGTAGTTATTTGGAAAATATCGCATCACTAGGATTTTAAAAAATTTCAAAATTAGATTGAATGTCTGGATTGTAGATCAGCGAAAATTTGTCGGTGCTACAGGGTACTTGTTAAGACTTACCTTCTAGCTTCTTAATTTTGTACAACAAATATTAAACCCTTTTCTTGGCAGATTAAAATAAGAAACGTATATATCAATGTAACACAAAATCTAAATACTGTAATGGTAAATTTTTTTTTGTCATTAAGGATTAGGACTTGGGTATAGTATTTACAAAATTTTCCACGGAATTTTTTTTTCAAATAAATTTTGCTATGGGCAGTTGAAAAAAATTGTCTTTTTTTAAAAAAATTTTTGTACATCTAATCTTTACAATATATATTAGTGTTAAATACAATGGATAATCGAATCGTAACAATATGAGAAAATATACTATGATTTATGTTACTTCAATATAATTATTATTTGTCTCCGCAACTATCATTATCAACAAAAAAGACATTTTTTTTAAAAAAAAATATATAGAATATGTATACTTTGTTTGATAAAAACATTTTTGATTATACAAACGGTTACTATGCAATTTTCATTCAGAAAATATATTTTAATAATAATTATTTTTGAGAATCGCTTCTAACTAATAATATTAAGACGACTGAATCACGCGAATATATTGGAGTTAATTTTAAATTCAGATACTGTATGTAGCCAAATTTTGGAAATACTAAGACGGTTCTCTCCATATCTGCTACTGTATCATCACAATACAAAAATTTACACAGTATAAACATGTTAATAGGTTATTAAATATATGTATATTAAGATCAAATTCTAGCTAAACTTTCATTACCTAAAACATGTGCTTTAAATAGATCACCATATAGTTTCCGAAATTAAGCACCTAGGTTTTTGCATGTAATGCTAGCCAAGGGCATAATAATGCAGGTCAAAATTGGCATTGTTCAGGAAAGGGGAATGACTTGGGAAACTTGTTGCCGAATTTAGCTTTAAGCCGTAAACTAGGATATCCGATTTTTTTATAAATAAAATAATTATTATAAAATGGGGAAGTGCAGTTTATTATATTATTTACAAGATCGAGTTAATACAACGACTTTATTGATATATGCTTTATCTGTCAGATTCGATCTAACTATTTAAAGGTAATGAAGTAAAAAAGTAAAGGAATAAAGTAATAATTACTCAAAAATGAAGCAATAACGGCAATGTAGTAATGCTTTGCTAATAATGAGGTAATAGGGACGATAAAAGTAATACTAATTATGGTAAATATTATTAAAAAATAACATTAAGAATATTAGCGTGATAAAGTAAGTTAATCTATACCATAAGCAGAAAAAATGTGATAGCCATAATACCTTCTAAAATAAGGGTCAGCCCAAAAAAGTCAAAAAATAAAGAGAACGTAAGAACTTAAAAAACGGTCTAAAAAAATGTCAGGAAAGTAATTTTACCTATGCACCTGTCTTAACCCTAACCTTAACGTTGAACTAGCCCTAACTCTAATTGAGTTAAAATTTCAAAAAATCACGTGGGTACATTGCTTTAGCCTTTAGCCATCTTCTAAAATAGTAAAAAAATATAGAGTACCAAGAAGTTGAACAGAATCATCTTTGCATATTTCATATGATCGATTGATAAAGAAATACTGTATATAAAATTTAATTAACTAGTCGGAATATAACCAAATTATACCGGTGAAACATTAGTACAATATTTTAAGCTATTAACATGGATATTATTGGACACTATGGTTATGTTATTTAGCTTACTATAGCATTTTATCTACTGATCACATTTAAATCTCTTTTTACATCATTCAGTTCATATAAAAGAACCATAAATTATAGTTATGGCGCGTTTTGTAAAATACCCCAAATTTTAAATTTTGAAAACTTTTGACTACCAATTGTGAGTCATCTAATCAATAGAATTTTGACTTCATGCATTAACTTATGTATAGGTGTTACGCATTAAAACAACCCTTTTTACTAGTAAATCATTTTGAGTAAATCGGATTTAAATGATAGTGATACAATAAAATTTTTATTTCAAGTTCATTTTATGGATCTTTTTACTATACAATTAGCTCTTATTGCTCTTATTACTTATGGCAGACATTTTTTATTGAATAAATATCTATTAAAAAAATAAAATAAAATAATTTTCAAAAAAATTGTAAAAAGGGCTGTTTTAATATGTAATACCCCATATTATTATTTTGATTAAACAATGACATAAATATTAGAAAAACGTAAAAAAAGGTAAAATTATTTTTAATAAGTAATGGCATTTAAAATGGGTTGCGATGATGGAAAAATGGGGTTGACAATTACAAGATCGTATGAAAATGGGTTAAACGTAATGTTTATTATAGATCAGAATGCCAATAATTTTTTTTTGAATTTAATGATAATAAAAATTGTCCCAAAACTTAAATTTGGGAATCAGAATCAGTTAAATTTGACAAACGTTACGTAATGCATTTTACGAAATTTAATTTAGTGAAATGGCTTCAATTTTTATTAATATATGCATTATGCCGTCAAAAACTATTTTAGGACAGCCGTATCACAAATTCTAATTTTGCAATGATCTACGGGTATTAACCAATTTCGCCGACAACCATTTTGCCGACAGCTATAATTTAATCTTATGTAAGTTAGGGTTGGCTCGCTTTATAGTTAGCGTTGGCTAGAGGTTGTCGACGAAATAGCTGTCGGCGAAATGGTCGTCGACGAATTCTACCTGAACCTGCAAGAGCATGTTGATCATTCCAATTACGAAGATCATAAAAACATGATAAATGTCGTATATTTAGACAAACTTAACAATTAATGTAAAATACGATTTTTTGTTTTTGTTGCATAAAATATTTTTTTAATACCTTTTATCATTAATTAATTATGGTAGTGCGAAAGAATTCTCTTCGTAGCAACAAAATAGACATAAAAAAAATGACAAAGCTTAATCCTTATTTTTTTGTATTTCTATCTCTTCTGGTGCTAGTACTCGTACTCCGCTCTTTTTCTGGGTTTGATCTTTCAATTCCGGAACAAGCCCCTTACCGGTTCACTGGTTATTTGATGTGGTTTCCTGAGCTAAAAGGTTTATAAATGCAGATTGCATGTTTATGTATATATCTAATTTTTTTTTAACCAAAAAGCTTGATTAATTTATGAATGAATTGCTGTTTTAATATTAAATAATGAAAAATAGGATACGATGGCAATAAATTTGATACAGCGTTGTTATTCAATCAAGTGGTCTTGATTTTTTCAAGTTACTTTGCAATAAAATGGACTTATAATCCTCCTACAAAACGTAGTCTTATCACACGTTTTTACAGCGCAGGTGATAGCGTTGCGATGTCAGTTCCAACAACTGATTTTAATCGAGCCATAGCTATTTATATTGTGATGACACTCTTAGCTGGTCTCACCATATTTTTTGCTGGTGTTGGTAAAATATGGGCCACTGTTGGTGTACTTCATAATGCTTCCGAATTCTTAATTCTTCTTATACTTGGTTCTGGTGGAAAATTTAATTTACCTGTATTTTGGCCTATTATCGCAATATTTTACATTTCTTTCATTACAATTACTTGCATTTTACTCAAGTTTCCCTATGATGCTTTGTGGTTTAAAAGCCAAGGTAAATTATTTTGATGTTTTTATGTGTATTTGTTGTGAAAATATTTAAGTTCTTTCTCACGATTGTTGAATAAATGCAGGTTTATGCTTCGACTGGGCCCTTATTATTGAATTCACTCGTATATATTTGACTACTCTACATGAACTTAAGAATGGTGGCGCAAATCGTGACAATTTAGGCGAACTGGTTGAAAAGGAAGATAAAGCTAATATTCACCATGATGCGATAGTTCATTACCCACATCACCTTTTGCTATTGGTTGTTGGTTCTGTCTTTCATGCTCTTGGCAATCTCAATCTTGTGTTTACAATTTATAAATTCTCGTTCAATGCGTAAGTTATTCTATCGTTTCTATTCCTTATCTGCTACTGTATAAAACATACCGGTAACGTACTAAGTCACCATGTTTACTTCTGCATATTTATTTATGTTGTATTACAGTCTTCTATTGTTCTTCTTTAGTTACTGGATTACGTATCCAGCTTATGCTTACTATACCTATGTAGACCTTCACGTTTCAAGTATTTATCCACAAAAACGTATTTATCTTCCTGAAACTCCTTATTGGAAAGTCGCTGTCATTTCTATTTCTTCAATTACTCTCTCGCTTTTAACTATTCGTCTTGGTATATAATAGCCAGTAATATATTTTTTGATGCACAAATTTATTTACTATAAGTTATGTAAATTAAAAGTCAATTTTTATGCTAGTATATACTATTCAAGCATAAATAATCATTATATATACTATCAGAAAAAATTAACAAAAATAAAACAAATCATTTTTAATGACTTTTTTTTTTTTTAAAAAATAATAAAAAATTTTTTTATTAAATTTATAATAAATCTCTTGAATTGTTCAAAGGGAGTTATTATAAATACAATAAAATTCATGCTAATATATTATAAATTACGATAGTAATTAATAGTAGGACTCTTGATAGATCTGGTTGGGTCAGGTTTTATCCCAACTTGGGTCAAGCCCAATCTGAATAAACCAAACTCAGGATTGACAACTTGGGTCCTGCCTGGGTTCGAACCAATTCAGGTCTAGCCTAAAGATGGGCAAAGTTAATTATATATTATTTCTTTTAATAACGTAAAAATAATAATAATAAGTAATATAAGTAAGATTTATAATGTATGTAAAATTCAATCCGATCAACAAATTTATTGAATTTACTCTCCAGACTACATTTGAAAATCGTAATAAGCATAATCACTCGTCATAGGTAATAAATAATAATAATACGTAGTTGCAAGTACTGGCTAACAAATAAATATTATTTACATTATTACCTTGCCTATTTCTAGTCTAGCCTCCTGATATCAAATCCTACCAGAGTCTGATCCGCCCAGCTATGGCCCAGGTTAGGTCTGAGCAAAACAATAATCTGTATTAATTTCTGCAAAAAATTACCAGCAAAATCGATATATATCATATAACATTGCATTTAATGCCACTGTTACATCTGGAATCGACCTCTCTATACGATTCAAGGAACTATTAAATCAACAGTATAAAATCTATAATTCTATGACTTGGTAATTTAAGATGGCGTCAGTTATATGACTTAACAAAGGAGTTTTACGAAAGCTTGCTCAAAAGAGGCAACAATTAGGTGCGTATAAAATACAGATAGTTATTTAAACAACTAATGTTTGATGGATTTTCATGAAACCCTTCATGATAGCCATGTGTTACAGTCATTAGAATTCTTATCGATTAAAATAAAGTATTATGTATAGAGACACAATGACTTTATTATTATATGCGATACTAATGGAGTACTACAACTATAGAAGAATTTGATGTACTTGATGTTTTGAAAATCACTACAAAGCATGATTTATCACACCTTGATATAAGATATAATCAAGAGATTATCAAGTCCGTGATCGGTCAATTTGAAATCTTGGGATGGTCCATACGAATCATGTGACTTGAAGGAAGTGGATGTTATAGTTTCCAGAATTATGATCCAGTCATTGCAAAATTAAGCGTGCGCAAATTTAAATTATACTTATGCGGGCCTCAGGATTAAGGTTAAAAAAATTTTGCTGACCAACAAAATTTCAAGATCAGCTGTAATGCAAGACAAACGTTTATGACCAAAAATTTAGTATTATAAGTTTTAAGATAACATTTGCTACAGTTAAAAAATAATTTAATGATATAAATCATCAGAATTTGATCCAAATTGATTATAGTGAGGCTAATTGTTTATATAATTTATTAAACAGATTATAGTTTTTTTTTCTTTTTTTCTATATAGTTTTAACTGTATATTAATTAGGAATTTATATATATTGGGTTTTAAAGCATAAGCTAAATAAGTTTTTAAAGAATAAAAGCCTAGTTAAATAATATTTATTACTACACTTATAAATTTTATATATAATTATTTCGTTTTTAAAAGTTAAATTTTGTTTTTTACTAACTTCCTTTTTTTTTAATAAATATTATTATTGTTAGAGTTCATATTTTTTTAAAATAAGAAAATTATAATTAGCTATAGGTAATATCATCACTTCTGACACATCATATTAATATAGCAAGTTAAAAATATTTATAAATAATATTTTATTAGGGATCTTACCCGAGTTGAGAAATAGCGACCCGTTTCTAACCCGAGTTGAATCTTTCTGATCCGGGTACAACTCGGGTCAATAAGCAAAGTCGGATTTCATTTCAACAAATTTTTCTACCTTGATCATAATTTAAGTTCTTTCATTTTCCACATCGGAAAAAACTGGAGAGACTAACTAACTGACCTGATCAGAACAATCTTTGACCAGTCAAGATTCTAACTAGGGTATCCAGGTATGCGCGAAGCATAAAATATGTATAGTTTACCAATTTTTCGCATCACATATGTCACATAATTCATAAGTCAGCTGGCCGTAAACTTCTGGTAGATAATAAATAATCTTAAAATATGAGTAAAACTTTTGATCGAAGTCTAAATAATTCTGAATAAATAATAGAATAAATATATGTGTACAATACTGAGAATCGTATAATTCGCATAATTTAGCAAATAATTCTCATTCATCGCATAATTGGGGAGGCATAATTTTCCCTATCGCATCGCATATCCTAGGTACCCTAACCCTGACTCGTAAGAGTTAATATGACTCGGGTAATATCCCTATATAAGTAACGATAAGTTTTGTGCCAATTGAAAAATAACATTGTAAAGTATATAAATAGATACGAATTAATAAAATGTGTTTTGACTAGTGATACGGGCTGATCTCGGCCCATCAACCGAGCGGTCGGGTGGGTCAGCTCTTGATCCATATCCTTGTAGGTCAGCCCGGCCGGGATATAGTTAAAATTTTCGTCTTATAGAATTTCATTATATAACTTATAATTATTTGTTAAATCACACGTAGAACATTCTCAAGTTAGTGCTTGCAGTCGGTAATTATCTATTCGACCAAAATCGAATAGTCGACTTTTCTAGTCGATATTTACAAATTCAACTAGTCAATTAGGAGTTCTGATTGCATGTTCTTTTCGCTGCTTAAAGCATTGATTATCGATTATAAGTTAGTAAACCGTTATACATTATCATTTTAATTTCCAACTATAAGAAAATAACCCGGTAGATCACCGGTCATAAGAGGACCCATTGGGCTCTCTTATAACCACTTCTTATTCGCAGATATAATAAATCCTCTATATATATACATCACATGCGCTCTTACTACTATTTGTAATTTATGTAACAACGTTATGTGAATGTGTGCTTATGATGTGTTATCATTATATTGTCTAACAAAGTCGATTTTTTGAGATCATTATCTTATGCATCTCCATAGTGTAATTTTTTAGCAATCGAAATATTGTACAAATATTGTGACTTAATTCTAACTATTTTCATATTGAGAAGATCAATTATAAGACTATTTTGCATTACTGAAAGATTTTTTTAAAAGGCCGATTAATTTTGGCATCCGGGTCGGCCCGAGAATTTGGCAGTATCACTAATAACAAAAGTTTTGACCCGTTTGACCCAGGTTAGCCCAAAATTTGAACCGTGACCTGTCAGGTCTAGTAAACCTACGTAGCTCACAAAAATTTTCCGGTCATGTGACTTTTTGTGGCACAAACCAATTGAATTTTAGGATCAGGTATTAATGTAATAACTCCGAATTTTTCTATGAAATTGTCTACTGCGCATTAACAAAAAATTCCTTGCAAAATTTTGGTATTGGTAGCGCACTAACCAAGCGTCTAACCAAAACCTTAACTACTCAATTTATTACTTTAATTCGTTCACTTTATTCGTTTTCACGATACACCTGATCTCAAAATTTGATTGGTTGGTGCCACAAAAAAGTCATATGACGGGAAAATTTTTTGTGGGTGAGCTATTATTGTCGTCAAACGACCCGTACGGATCATCCGACCCGGTAAGAACCCTATATTTTATTTAATTATTGTCGCCTCTCACTATACCGAACTGGCTGTTCTAGAAATTTTTTGTTCGGTATAGATAAATTCGGCATATAATTTTTTTTATATACCGAATATGTATAAAAGTTTCATTATAAAAACTGACCAATAAAATTTATTCACGTGACTATACATATCATTTAAGGAATCCCAACACATTTTATAGTATCATGGGTTAATTAGTAACTTTCGTCACTAAATAGTCCAAGTAGTGATGTGCAATTTATATGAAACCTGAAAAATTATAGCATATAGCAGTGTTGTACATGGGACAATTTTGGACAATTTTAGACATTTTTTCAAATTAAAATTACTTGAAATTTTATTAAGATAATCTATTTTAATTTTCACCAATAAGTCCAGCACCTAAAAAAATATATAATTATATATTTTTTTAAATAACTTTATTGATTAGTTAAACATGGAACATAGGCTTGGACGATTTTAAACAATCTTGGATGTTGGACATTTTGCATAGTGTGGACACGTCCCATGTACAACACTGGCATAAAGTACGTACAGTACGTATAGTTCTTTTCTGGCATCTGATTGGCTGGAACAAGTGATAAGCAGAAATTTTAGCATACAGTATGTACAGTACATTGTGAAGAGTTCCCATCACAGGACTTTTTTTAATTTGTGTACCTTAGAGGATTTTCTGTTTGTTTATATTATTATAATATTAATATTTTTCCTATTAGGGGGCTTCCAGAAATTATGTAATATTTTGTTACTAATAAATTTCAATATTTTACCCACCCACCTATCTGATACTCAATTAGCCAATCAAATTTTATATTGTTTAAAATTTATTTATATATTTTAATTTATGAAATTGAATACTCTTCCCATTAATCACTTGTACAAAATTCCAGTCAAAAGAAAATCAAATTTTTTTTTAGTAAAAGGCGAAGCAACTATTAGTACTGGTTTTTATAAAGGTCAACCTTCTCTTCTAATTTCTCAAAGGACTCCTTTATATATTCGGCAAGCAAGCCAGAAGTATCAGTTGTGCAAGATAACTGGCTCTTGGTACAAGAAATTCTGGTAGAAGTTTTTTTCTGTCAACAAAGGTTTTATAGTTTGTCTAGGTAGTGAACTGAAAAATAAGTTTTTCAATACACTCTCTAAAGGTTTTGGTTACAAGAACAAATTTGGCTATATACCTACTATTATATTCTTACTTGAAGTCTTTTTTTCTAGAATTTTGGATAAAAAGTGGGAAATTTGAAATACCCTCTCCAATAGATCAGCATTGTTGTTCCTATTCTAATTGGAAAGAAGGCATGCAGGTGGATTAACAGGAACGGACACATAATGAGATATGGCACAAGGGAGTAGGCAGATCTGCAGAGAATAAATTCTAGAATGTTTCTTTAGTTTTTTTTTATGTACATATAATACTTTGGCAAGGCATTTCCTTGCGCAGTATTATATAATTTTTATCACTGGGCATAGGCATAAATAGTGCTATTATAGCTGGTTACTTCTTGCTTTCCTCTTCTGTCTTTTCATTTTTACTTTGTACTTTTTTGGTCTGGAAGCAGGTCAAAATCCCAACAAACAGAATCCTAACAGGTCATAATCCTGACAAAAAAATCCTAATACTAAAAATCCTGACAATCCCGACAACAAAGAAATTATTAAATTTATTTAAGTTAGGTTAGAGTTAGATAAGTGCCTAGGATAGGATTAGGGTGAGCACCTGGGCTAGGGTTTGGTTTAGTTAATTTTATAGTAAAGTTGCTCAAGAAAAGCTTTTGTTGATTGTCAGGATTTTTGATTGTTGGAATTTTTTTGTTGGGATTATGACCTGTTGGGATTTTGTTTGTCGGGATTTTGACCCAAACTCTTTGGTCTTCAGTTAGGTATTTTAGCTTTTCCATTTTTTTGTTCCTTTTATTCTAGTTGAATTTTGCTACTCGAGAAGTTTTGAGAAGAGGGTTAAGAAGTAGGCGGTTATGATAGGCAGCAAACTCCAATCAGTGATTTGAATACTCTAAGTTTATCTAGATAAGGAGTTATAATAAGAAAAAGTTTGTTATAGCAGGTCACATTTAAGGATCCTCTGATAACACCTGGGTGGGTTGCACTTTAATATAATAGTCACCATAGAGTAGACAAAACACATAATGTACCGGTGTTACAAAATGTGTATAAATAAAGTTGTAGCATGGCTGCTGAATTCTAAAAAAAAAAAATTTATAAAATTGATAATAACATTGCTCTACTGGGCCAATCTAGATGATTTAACTATCAAAATGTTTTTATCTCACTGAGATGATTCTAACAAGCCCAAAATTGTTAAAATCTAATTACAGGATCCCATGATCATTCAACTTTTGTATAATTTTAATAGTGATTTTTTTGAATCACTAAGTAAATTTCTTTAATATTGAATAACTTTTAATCCACTAGCCCATTTTGGATAATTTAGCTACCAAATATTTATCTTAGTAAAACATTTTTAATAAGCCCAAAATCGCTAAATCTAATCACAGGATTTCAAGATTAATAAAGATTTTATTGTTTATTTAACAATACAAATTTTATCGATCTTGGAATACTGTGATTAGAATTTAGCAATTTGGGCTGTTAGAATTATCTTACTGAGATGAACATTTTGGTAGTAAAATTATCCAAAATGGGTCAGTGGATCAAAAATTATTCAATATTAAAGAATTTATTTAGTGATTCAAAAAATCACTATTAAAATTACACAAAAGTTGAATGAACTTGGGACCCTGTAATTAGGTTTTAACAATTTTGGGCTTGTTAGAATCGTCTCAGTAAGACAAACATTTTGGTAGTTAAATTATCTAAATTGGTTCAGTAGAACAATAGTTATTAATAATTTTATAATTTTATACTTTTGACCAGAATTATAAAAATTTGATCAGAATTATATTATAACCTGATATTTTCAGGATCCTACCCATTCACTAAAAAATTATGTAATTTCTGGAAGCCCCTTTACAAAACATAGATAGTGAAATCACCTTAGCCCAAATAGAATAAGCAATTTGATACCATAAATTTGAATTAAGCATATGCTAACTGCATATTCCAAGGTCACAAATCCAGATATGTCAAATTTATATCAGATTAATACTATAATCATGTGATACTATCCCTTAGATTGTAACACAGGCAAATTTGCCTGCGTATTTTAAAATTTTTAATAAAATTTTAAATATTGATTTTAGCCATATCTTTTCTAAGTAAAAAATATTTTTTAAGTTTTGTTTTAGTAACTTTGTTATAAAATTTTTTTAAATCACATATCGGCGGATCGACGTAACATGTCAGCTCGACCAATTATGATCGAGGATTATCAAAAAAATTTTACGCGAAAATTTATTACAAAGCGAATTTTTACAAAAACGGCCTTTTTAACCAGCTTTGTATTTATAATTAAGTACGTAGAAAATTACGAAATTCATGTATTTAATTATAAGCCAAAAGTATATTAAAAAGGCCATTTTTTGAAAATTAGCTTCCAAATTTACCCTTGATAGTTACCAACCCATTTCTCAATGCCCAACCCATCCTAAAACACCCGAATATTTCAACAAACGATAAAAGTACTTCTTTCTACAGCTTAGCGTAGCTCTTTTATTAAGTTTTATTGGTTTTTTAACTTGTCTAGGCGTCAAAAAGGCTCTTTTGTTAGTTGTAACAAGTACTTCGTTTGTTAGTTTTTCAACGTTTACTTAGGAGCAAATTTTTATGTAACAGTTTATCGAAAAAAGACCCAATTACGCCGATCCGCTGATATGATTAGAAAACTTTAATATAATAAATATTTAAAGTTCTTGTATTGGCATTTTTACTATTAAAATTTTTCTTTAGATTTTTTCAAATTTTATATGTTACAGTATATAAAAAAAAAATTTACTTCTAATACAAGTATTAATTTTTACAAGTAAATCATTAAAGTTGCAATAATGAAAGTTGTCATCCTTTATATAAACTACAATATTGTCTTAAGAACTATAGTTCTAAAACTAAAACTAAATAAGATCGCAGAAAAATTGTAATAAAATTTTTTAAAAAAATTTTTTCTTAAAATTATCTATTTTCAGCTTATATGTAACTATAATTTATTTTCTTATAATATAAAAACTAATTTTGCAAAAAAGTAATCCTTATTTTCAAATATAATTGTACAAAGTTTTATTTAATTATTTTAGTATTTTAAAAAAGTAAATCAGAGCTAAAAAAGTGCAAAAACGCAGGCAAATTTGCCTGTGTTCTACTACAATTTAAAAGATAAAGTTACATAACAATCGATCCCTGCCTTGCTATAGCAAGACCCAAAAAAACATTGAGACCTGGACCAAATCAAATATGCCTCATTCTGCCTGCCAATTCGAGAATCTAAAGTTTTGCATACCTGTAGAATATTGTTTTGAATAAATAGTAGTGTTGTTAGTTGTATTTAGTTAGAGACCCAATAGCCACACCTGTCACAATGTACAGTACAGTATGTATAGTACTGTATGTGGCACATTACTAAGTCCAAATCAAATAGTGGCACTAAAACTTTGTAGTATTAATAGTACCATGTTTTCAAATAAGGGTAAGTTTTTTATTAAGTACTTAATCAATTGTTTTTTATAAAGAGAGGCACTAATTATTATTATTCACCTTGCTTATAAATACACCCTATGACTCAGGTTATTACATCATAATTTAATTATACTATCTTAAACACTTATATTTCTTACTACATTATTCAACTATTATACTTTGGTATACTATTTTGTACTACTGATCTGAGCACATAATGATCAAACCTCTATTATATGAGAGGATAAGATTATTAATACTTAAATTATTTTTTTTGGTTACAATATGTTATATTTAATATATTTAATATTATTTGTTCTATTTTATACTTATACCTCTTTCATTTATATTTCAGAGTTCCAAATTGATCTTTTTTACCAAGTATACTATATACTTACTTTTACTATGACAATAGTTTTAATGATTGCTTTTACTTACTAAATATTTAAACAGTTTAATCTTAATAAATCTCCTAAAAATTTAATGTTATATGCATAATTGTGCTGGTATAATTCAATAGCAAAGTGTAATGCAAAGCTTTTCATTCAATATTATGCTTATTAATTTGATATAAATATTAAGATTTATCTAATATAGCCATATATAATGTTCACTATATAAAATATTTTTAGATATTTTGTATGCTATATGTACTAATCCAATTAAGTTCAGATATGGTATAGCAAGTTTATTATAAAGTTTAATACTATATGTTGTTGAAAATAAGCTATCTTTTTTTGCAAAAAGTTACATAAAAATGTGAAAGTGGCTTATTTTTAAATTGTAAAATTTTTTAAAAAATTGAAAATGTACCAATAAAAAGTTTTTGAATGATATAAAATTTTTATTTGAAGTGTGTTTTAGTGTTTTGAACAAGTTTACCATATTTGTGCATTATAGCAGGCCAGGGTGTTATTTTGAGCCTTGGCCTAAATTAGGCTTAATTTAGACCAAAATTTATAATTTCACTTCTGCATATTATTATGTACAAATATGGTACTTAATGATACTTTTTGAAGTTTACTTAGTAAAATTTAAACTTGTATAAATAGCAACTGCTAACAAATTTTTAAGATTTTTTAAAAAAACAGAGGGTAGCTTATTTTGAGAGGTAGCTCATTTTAGCAATATATAGTATATCCAATATAAATAGATATAGACTATTTGTTCTAAGCTTTTTAATTCATTATGGCTAGAGTTTGGTATTTCAAGGTTTGTTATAGTAAGAGGTGACTATATTGTTATTTTAAATATATCTTTTGGTAAAGCATATATTATTATATCTAGCTACAAATATATATTAATTAAATATTGTTTATTAATTTATATATTTATAAATCAAGTTTACTAAAATGCACTACTAGTATTCAACACCAGTATGTGGTATAATGAAAGATCAATATAAAAAAATCAACAAAAAAAAATAAACAAAAATTGAATTTAATAAATATTAAGTTAGAGTTAATAGTTAGAGGTTAGGATAAGGCATAGTATATAGTAAAATTTTGCAATGAATTTTTTTTTAAAAAAAGATAGTTTTATAGATAAAATTTTAAGTTAAAAGGTATTTTTTAAAAAATAGCAAAATAGCAAAAAATTTATATTATACAAGATCATTATATTATACTGTTTTAAAAAATATATTGATAAAAATTATTGTGATATTGGTACCAGTAGTGTGTTTTAGTAATCTTGTATAATATAATAAATAGTTTATATATTTATTAATTTGTAATTTTTTTATTATACTAACTATATTTTTTTATAAAAAATAATTCTAGTAAAATTTTGTACAGTACAGGACAGCACAAAATATCTACTCTATACATAAAAGGCAGTTATATAATTGATTATGATTGGCTAATTATGTATAATTTATCTTAATTGGTTAATAAAATATATTAAATGCCAATTTTATAAATTATTATAAACTTTAATTCTTAATAATTTCTTTAAATCAAAAAAAAATAATAAAAAATCCTCTGACAAAAATATAGTTTAATTAAAAATCTATCAATTTGTCAAAAGATTTTTAATTAACTTGTTTTAAAAAAGTTATAATAATTTAAAGTTTCTATTAGTAAAAAGTGGATGTGTTTTCCTGTTCCACACTATATATATAATAAAATTTTATAAATTTAAAATATTTTTTTGTTAATATAGTTTATAGCTTAAATTTTGTAAATAAAATAAATATATTAATTTTTAGTATAATAAATACCTATGACAAATTAATAAAATTTATAATTTTTAGTTAAAATCAGTTTAAAATTAGAGTTTAAAAAGAATTATTATATATGTATATAAAATTTTAAAATCTAAAAACATATAGATTTTTAACTTTTTAATCTAAAATATACATTATTTTTTATGATATAAATAGTACTTTTTATATAGTAAATTATTTTAAATTAGTATTATAGATTATACTATAAGTTTTTTCAATTTAATACCTTATTTGAAATTTTGTAGATTATTCTTAATAGTTACACCAAACTACTTGCATTATAGCACAAAAAATACTTGATTTAGATTGGGTAAATTTTAAAAATACTAAAATTTTAAATTTTAAATTTTTTTATTTTAATAATTAAGCAATTTTAAATTTTTTAAAAATATTAAATCAATAATTAATAGATTTTTTATAAATAAATTATAAATATACTTAAATAATATATAGAAAATTTAAATTTTAATTTTTAAAAAATTAAAACTTTATTATATAGTAGCTTTATAGTATTTATTTTATATGTTAGAAGTTATAAAATTACCCATATTGTTATTTATTTATTATCCGTTATATTATATTTATCAAGTAAGAAAAAATATATCTTAGTATATATTACAAATAAATATAAAAAGGCTATCAAAATTACTATATTATTTTTTTAAATTTAGTTGTTTAATTTAATTGTCAAATAATTAAGCACTATATATTAAATTTAGAAGCATTATAGCTTTACAAATTAGTAACTATGCATAATTAACTTATATAAGTATCTAGTAGATTAAATAATTTAGATATACTAACAAGTATTCAAAAAAACTTATTTTATTTGCAAAAATATAAGCCAAACAAATACTATTTTAAAATTTCTTAATAATTTTAGAAATAATTAAATCAAAAAGCTCATATCTATTATTTAGCAAAAGCAATAGTTGCTACAATTGAAACTATTTAGCACAAATAATAAAATTTATTATATATAAAATATAACAGAAATATTAATTATTTAATGTTATACTTTAAAATAAATCCAAAATAATAATTCTAGTAGTTTTTTATAGCTTAAACTAATTATCTCAATATTGTTAAGCAATTTTTGGGTACCTTTTACTAATCCCATTTTGGTGCTATATTGCTAATTTTAGAAAATCAAGTTCAATTTGGAATAAGATATTTGAAAAATCTATACTAAGTTATTTTAGAACTAAAGCAAATTATATAATTAGTATAATAGATTAATCCTACAGAATATTAACTTAGCAATAAGTCTTTTTATATTGAAATTAATTTATTCAATCAAAATTAGAAAATTTGGTTTAAAATTATTTTACAAAAATAGTATGTATAGTATTAAATTAAATATATATTATAAGCTAAAACTGCCTATTCAAATTTTAGTAAATTACTATACCAATATCTATTGTTTATTTCTCTTTTAATTTAGTTGAATCAATAATTTTTGTAATTTTTTTAAGTTCTATGAATTCTGTAATTATATTATAGTAGTTATTTCAACTTTATTATATTTTATAGATTGTATTCTAATTATTCATTTACTTTTTTTTATTAATAAACAAATTCTATAAATTTAAAATAGTTATTAATTGTATTTATAGGCTTACAGAACTAAAAATAATTACTAAAATCAATAATCTAGCTAAATTAAAAAGCATCAAAGCCTTTTTTAAATATATCAATATAATATTAAGTATAATATTTGTTAAATAACCAGAATTTGAATAGTTTTGATAACTTCTAAAAGACAATTATATAATAACAATATAAATAATAATATACAATTATTGATCAATTAGTAGCTAATCTAACTAATTTAATATATAAAAATTAATTGTGTTTTTAAACTTTAGAATAAAATATTTAATTAATTTATATTATTATATACTTGAGTCAAATTTGGCCATAAATAATATATACAATATTCTGGGTATTATTCAAAATAAATTATTATATAGTAAAATTTTATTTGTACAAGTTATTAAAATTATTATTACTTCTAATATTTAAAATTATACAAAAATTTATATTAAGTTTAAAACATCGTTTTAAGTGCTTTTTTTGTATAAAAAAAGTTATATTAGGCGGCATAAAAAAAATAAATTGGTTTTCATATCCCGGCCGGGTCAGAATTGATCAGAGTCAAAATTTTATTTTTATGCCGCAGTAGGTAAGCAGCCAATAAGAATGCATGATTTCATTATTATAAAATAGGATCGTAGCGAATATATTTTTATTTTATACTTATAAAAAATAAGAGATTTTATACATATAATAAAAGATTTCTAAAAACTATCTGATTTAATTATTTGTTCGGAACTGTTTTCCCTTTTTGTTCGTACTTGGACTCCACTTATAACGCTTTTTTGGTAGAGATTTTCCACCACATCTGGCACACAATGGATGTTCACCTTTTGAAGGATTTGTTACATCCCTATTGCCACACAAAAAGCAAACTGCGGGGAAGATTCCTGCAGAATAGTAGGGTTTTTCAATTGGAGATGCACAACTCCAAGAATCATTTACAAAGACATGTTGAAAGAGCTTGTAGATAGGATCATCCTTTGTGAATCTATTTTCAGGTTTGCCAGTTTCTTTGTTCGCCGTATAGCTTGAATCTTCATTAATCTCTATGTTTCCCATATATGAGCAACTAGCTCTAGTAATTACATCGTTTTGTTGGATTTCATCTTGCTGGCTTTCAACTTGTGGATTAATTTGTTTGTCATCGCTTAGTTGGTCGTCACTTAGCTGGTCGTCACTTAGTTGGTCGTCAATTAGTTGGTTGTCAATTAGTTGGTCATCACTTAGTTGGTCGTCACTTAGTTGGTTGTCAATTAGTTGGTTGTCAATTAGTTGGTCGTCACTTAGTTGGTCGTCACTTAGTTGGTCGTCAATTAGTTGGTTGTCAATTAGTTGGTCGTCACTTAGTTGGTCGTCATTTTGTTGGTCATCACTTAGTTGGTCGTGGTTGTCACTTAATTGGCTGTCATCGCTTTGTTGGTCATTATTATTCTCAACATCGATAGTATCGGCATTAATGAAACTGGTGGAAGCAAGATCACAGGTATTATGAAAAGACATTCCGCATGTATATAAGATCGTGTCTAAGAAAGATTCTAACATTTTACGCTCTTTTTCTATTAATTTTTTTGAACTAAACAACAAATGCGGTTTCTCACATTCTGAACAAGTAACAAAAATTCCTATGTTTCTTGCACGTATAGAGGAAGGGCTAAACGGTATGGTATGCTTTAGATTAGATTTTACTTTACCTAACTTGGTGGATCGTAATTTAGCATTTTTGAGCAAGGGTCTATATTCTTCCATTGTACGTGTGCCATATAACTCATCAAATGATTTATAATGAACACCTTCACCAGGAACTGGATCAGGGATACAATGAAGTTGTTCAAATTCTTCTTCGGAGAACTGAAGTAGTGGGCAAATCGTACATCTTTCGTTTCCGCATTTCTTAATGGTGAAAAAATAATGTCTTATGGTACAACAATGTTCAAAAAATCCTTCAACTGTGGCTACAAAAAGGTAAGTACCATAGTTATTAATATTATCATAAACTCTAAAACACTTTACTTACTCTTTTTGTTATGCTTTCTGCTATACGATCTTGTTGAGTTACTTCATTATCAATTAGATGAATTGTTTTCCATAATTCTGTAATATTAATTTTAGTCGCTGCATCGAATGTTTTAAAAGGTATTTCTTTTAACGATTGGCGTTCAAAGATGCTACGAACTAGATTAATTGGTTGCTGGACACTTCTAATAAGCTCATCTTTTAAAGTAGGTTACTTTCTGCGATGCGTCGAATTTCTTTCATTGTATTCGCTTTTTTTATTACTTTTTCTAGCTCATCATCCATTTTACTTCGCATTAGACCAACGCATTGCAGCCCAAGATTTAAAATAGACATTATGCGCTCTACTGGATTTTTCCAAGAGTGTTGGGGTGGGGTTCTTACTGCAACGAAGTAGTCAAGGTCTAAGGCCAGAAATAAGCATATGTACGACAATTGGACGCGTGTAAATGTACAATGATGGTCAGGTCCACCATCCGTATAAAGACAGAGAACAGGTTTGTTGGTGATGTTTTTTTTCCAGTAAGATATTATATAATTCAGCAGCATGTCTCATTGGTAAAGAAGGCTGAAAAATAGCATCTTTTAATCCAATATGAACCTCTCCCGCATAAAAATCTCCATTAATTGACTCTGGGATATCACATATCATTGTGACACTTGGTATTATTCCGG
>QKWP01001021.1:53226-83157 GCA_003550325.1 Gigaspora rosea
TAAAAATCTACTTAAAAACTTTACCAATATTCTTTTCACTAAATTAAACTATGCTAAAATCTTTCGTTCACATTATTCAATTCCACCTTACTCAAACCTTAATCGCTGCAAAGTTGCAATTAATTTTGCTCATCTTCATCTTTATTTACATGACAAATACCAAACAATTGATTACTCCAAATTTATGGATGATCTAGATATTAAACCCATTATGGCATCCTTTACTTACACAACTACATATAATAAACCTGATACACCTCTTCTCGAAATACAAAATAATAATAGATTCAATATTCAAGTAGCTTTAAATATACCCACTAATGATTTCAAAAATACTTTCGAAACCCCCTCTCTCAAACCATTTAATCAAACCTTTGATAATTGGTTTGCTGAATTTTTAAAAAAATACAAGCTACAATTCTTTAAAATTGACGAACAAAAAACAAAAAATTATATAAAATACCAAATATACCTTCAGCTACTAGAAGAGTGCAAAAAGCTATTACCTATTACATATGATCTCCAAATTATCTACAGCCTCAAACAACGATCTAATGAAACACGCAAGCAGGCACTTTTTCACCTACATACATGTAATAAGAACAAGTGCATATTATCTAAAACAAAAGAAGAACATAACATTAAAAATCTTTCAGCTTACTACTTTAAAGAATCTTTTGAAACATATCCGGTGCTCGAGAACCAACCAAAAAAGGACTGGAACTTTCCAGAACTTGAACTTGATAACTTTTCTAAAAATCAGCCTGACTCAGTCACTTTCTCTAAACCCACACCTATAGCAGATCTTAGAGCCCTTGCCAACAAAACTGCAAAGAAATTTGCAGAAGAAAATAGTGTTTCAGAAACTATTGAACGAAGCACACATTACTTTTACTGCTACCTTAAGTGCTATCTTAAAGCTGCAGCAATAAATGATAATATTCAAGACTTAGATCTTGAACAAGCACTTGAACACCTTATAACCCCTAACATAAATCCACACACACTCGCCAGAGTAATTACCTACTATGATATTCGCAATCAATTTAAAATCTCTATTAAAGAAACCAAAAAAAAATATAATACATACTATCCACAAACAGAAGAATTTATCATTAATTTCTATAAAATCACTATACCACTAGCAGACGATGACTCATTATTTTTTATACCTAAAATCACAATTAATGAAACAGAGACCCCTCACCAACCTATACCTCCAGCAAATAATAGCCTTTCTTCTACATCTGAAACTATAGATCCTACTATAGAAACTTCTTTCCAACAAAATACTCCTTCTTTTTAATTAACTCTTCTGTAGATAACATGGATGCAACTGCCACTTTCAAAATGATTGTGTCCTCCACTAATAGTGGGCCACTTTTGAAAGAGAATGATGTAAGTGGGCGGGCAAGAAAGCCCATTTACGCAGAGGAATAGTGTTATGACGGCCAGACTCAACGTACCGAGCAGGCTACTGTATCCTGCGCAGCTGTGAGAACTGAGCTTAAAACGGCGAGCGTATTTACAGAAGAACAAACTTTTGCTTCAGATCCCAAGTCACCATCTCTCTCTGAGACAGAATCTATACTTACAAATCAACTTTCTTACTCAATGCCCTGTTACAACAAATTCTTACAATTCTACAACCTACCTACTCTTGAATCATCACAAACTATAGAATCATTTCTAACTTATATACAAGAAAACCATCCATTATACTATTCACCAAAATTCATCAAAATCTCAATCTACACTGATAAATCCTTGGACTATAAAGAGGCACATATATATGTACCTTGAACTTTGTTCATTACACAACCACTCCTTACTACCTTTTGAGGACCTTCACTATTGTGCTCATATTCCACTCAAATCTCACACAGACTCTAACTCTAACAATATACCCACTACAACAAATCTAACCAGCCTCGTATATGACAATGTACAGCTACTTGAACAATCTAATACAAAAGATTTACATCTTACAATTGCCACCCACAATCTTAGAGGATTTAATATACCTGCAAAGAGACAAAGTTGGCAGGATTACTGTACCAACTATAATATCTCTATTGCTTGTATTACTGAAACCAAAATCTTACATAAAACAAAACTTTCATTTTGCAATAATAATCAATATACTTATTATTGGGCTAATTCAGAAAGCTCAATAGAAGGAGCAGCTATCATGATTCGAAACTACCTTAAACCTCATGTACACAGCTGCCATACTCATCCAGGTGGAGCAGTTGCTTTGGATTTCTTCTTTAAAGGCAATATTAAGTTGCGTGTTATCTCAGTATATCTGTCCTCTACAGATATGTATAGAAGAAACCAAACACAAAATGCTGTAATCAACTGGATATTACAGGCACAACAATCCAACCTACACCCTATCATACTTGGAGACTTTAATACACAGGACAATATATATAGCTCCTCATCAAAATTTAAACTTATCAACTTTCTACATCGCTCTAATATGTTTGATATTGGCGCACACTTAAACAATACACACCATACCTGGACAAACAATCATAACAAAAGCAGAATTGATTATATTTGGACTAACTCTTTCAATATTCAATTTCTTTTATCATACAATTTAGACAATAGCAGCACTAGTACACTAAGTGATCATCTTATTCTTACAACATCCTGGACTTTTCCTAATGCCTTTAGTAAATCCCCTCGCTTCCATACTGGTATTAGCTGTAGGATCTTTGATTATAGAGCTATGTCTTCTGACCAGTGGATAGAATTTTTTGAACTCTCAGACCAGCTATTTACACAGTACAACATTCCTTTATCAACTAATACTCAAGAAAATATTAATAAGACATGGCAAAATATACAGCATTGTATTACACAAGCAGCAACTCAAATAATTCCTAATAAAACTACTCGTAAACGAAGCTACAATCACAAATATACACCCCATTGCACTGCACTCCACAATGGACTCAAGAAGCTTGGCCATCTAATCAAAGTTATTAGAAACAACTCTAACCCACACTTACCACATATAAACTCACACATTCTACTTATTAAATCATATACCAAATGCAATCTCAACCCACTTACCTCACTAGACCAAAACTATACCCAGCCCTGGCTTCAGCATGCCTATGAAATCTGGAAGCAGGTCTATAAAGCTTACCAGATGGAGCACTCTCTTCTTCTCCGACAGCAGATTAACCAGGCATCAGAGAAAAGATGTGAAACCTTGGTCTCCAAACCTACACAAGCTATTAACAGTATTCTTGATAGATACAAACCCCCTATCCATTTTACTAATATCAAACTTAACAATCAACTAATTACTGACCCTCATATTATCAAGCAACATGTTCAAGCACACTTTTATAACTGGACAGCATTCAGACCTATTAATCAACTATTATTTGACAATTTCTGGTATCAACATTACCAACCTCTTACTCATATTAACTCTAAGTGGTATACTCCTCTTACCCACAATATAACAGAAGTCGAAGTCTATCAAACAATCTCCAAACTTCCAAATGGCAAAGCCTGTGGTCCTACAGGAATAAGCTATGAAATGATAAAACATCTTGGCCCTACATGCATTACTGCACTTACTGCTTTATTTAATCGCTGCCTTTTAAACGGTGACATCCCTAAAGTATGGAAACATAGCAGAATCTTCCCTATCCCAAAGAAAACAGTATTTGAAGGCAATCTAAATCTAACTCGACCAATTAGCCTTGTAGAACATATACGAAAACTATATACTAAAATAATCACTAATAGACTTAGTTCTGTTTTCTCACAACACCCAATACTATCACCCTATAATTACGTTGCTCTTCCCAACAATAGCACATCTATTCCTATTCATATTTTAAATAATCTTATTGAAGACGCAAATTGTAATCACAAGGAAATATGGCTCTTGTCTCAGGATATGAGCAAGGCTTATGACTCTGTGAACTTCACCCTTTTTGAACATTCACTCTCTCGTCTTGCACTACCCCCTCAAATCATCAACATTCTTACAAACTTATTGGCAAATAGACAAAATAGAGTTATTACTAATCTTGGTCTTACCTCACCATATCAGGTGAATAATGGTATTGACCAAGGTGAAACAATTACTCCTCTTTTATGGCGAATATACTACGATCCCTTAATTACCTATATCTATTCTAATTCACCAGGATACACAATGGAAACAGCATGGTTCACTAATTTAAAAAATCTAACTACTGACAAGATCAAAGCCAAATGTTCAGTTCTGGCCTATATGGATGATACACTATGGGTTGCATCTTCACAAGCAGAATTGAACAATATTATATCTATAGCAGAATCATTTTATAACATGGCCAATATTCAAGTCAACCCATCTAAATCTATCTTAGCTACTAATTACAAACTAGATACATACACACCAACAATCTTCAATAACCAACCCTTACCACTTCAACCAAAACATCAGCCTTTCAAGTTTCTTGGATGCTGGTTTACACTTGACAACAAACAAACCCAACAAACACAGCTAATAAAAACAGAATCTGCTCAGCTCATTAATATTGCAAAAAGAAAACAAATTACTGACACCCAGGCTCGTTATATTATTAACACTGTAATCATTCCTACTATCGAATATCGGCTACAGAATATTATACTTAGTAGATCAGTATGCGATGGAATTCTCTCTCAACATATTGGTTTGGTCAAACATAAGGCTAAACTATGCAAAACCATACCTACTAGCACCCTTCTTCACCCACAGATATACAATATTAAAAATATTTGGGACATCCAACTTCAACACCATATCTCCAATTTCACTAAACGGCTAAATAATAGTGATTTACTTGGAACAACAACTCATATACGTATCCAACAACTTCAAAATAATTTATGGTCACCTATTAGTATACTTTTACACCCAAAGCCTATTATAGATGGCCCTAATAGATTCTCTACCAACTTTAAAATTATTCAACTTTTTAAACACCTGGGATGGTCAATCAATTCCAACTCAAACTCTAATATTCCTTTTACAATTAAGGAAGGTTCCATTTCCTTAGAATCTCTTTTATCAACACACTCAAACTATGCAACTTTTAAAAAGCAAATCCGACATCACCACTTACTTTTTCTGGATCAACTTCTAACCTTTGACAACTCCAGCCTTCTCGACTGGAAACA
Source organism: Gigaspora rosea (assembly GCA_003550325.1). NCBI lineage: Eukaryota > Fungi > Glomeromycota > Glomeromycetes > Diversisporales > Gigasporaceae > Gigaspora > Gigaspora rosea. The sequence continues at coordinate 58,411 of QKWP01001021.1, forward strand.
TATTTCACCAAGACTTAATAAAATTCCAAAAGAAAAAATACCCTCATGGTTTACTTTACTAGAAGATAAAATTTTAAGCCATTCATATGAACGTACTTTATATTCATATTTGGAACTACCACAATCCAATTACTATAGTTATACAACTGGTCACCCCTCATCCAAAAATGCTAAACCATGGCTTATTACTATTCTAAATAACCAAATTATAATTGGTAAAGCGCGCCGCAAACCAACAGCATCTGACTATACGCTTATAACCCACTGGCAGTGCTCCTTTGAAATTCATGCCACACAGCTATATCCAATCCAAACTATGCTAACATATCCATGCACAAACTGCTCACTTAACTCTAATATCATTACAAACAAATGCACTATACTAGTACCCACTAGTCATGCTACAAAATTTTTTGGCAGAATCAATCCATCTGACAAATCTATTAATTTAAATGCTAATTATTTAGATTTAATATATTCACTAGCTATTAGAAACCCTATACATATTCCACCTACACCAAATATCACAATCTCTTCTCAAATTCTTAATATATTCCAACCTAGTATAGCACTTGATAATCTTCAAACAATAGCATACAACAATAGTAGTTCAACTGAACTAACCTTTTATACTGATGGCTCTGTCCGTGACCTGGGCAACTCTCAGTGCTCAATGGGAATTGGATGGGCCCAGTTAGCTGATCAAACTATTACACATACCTTTCAGGCACAAATTAAATATTGGCCATGCTCCTACAAAGCTGAACTAGTAGCAGTTTTATCTGCTATTTGCACAGCTCCCAGAAATTGCTCTGTTCATATTTATACAGATTCACAATCTGTTATTTCCAAATATGAAAATCTATCTAGTATTTCCCAAATACCAAAGTTCTTAAATACCCCTTATTGGTCAATTTGGAACACCTTACTAAACCTCATTAAATCTTACAAACTTACTATTACCCTTCACAAAGTTACAGCACACCAAGATAATGAATTCAACAATAAAGCTGATTACCTAGCACGACATCATGATACTGCACCATACCTGCTTTTTGAACCAGACAACATATACAACTTCCAATTTACTCTTTCTACTGACAATTTTCCTATTGAACTACCAATACGACATAGTGTCAAAACACTATGTCATGCTCATATACTTGCACTATGGACATCCCAAAATCGCTTTCAACAATGGACAAATATTACACAATACATTTGCTGGAAAGCTACATGGCTATATATTAATAATAACCAAAAAATTTCAGACTTTTTTAATAGTTTTCATTCTTCAACTCTTAAATCATTCAAGGTTAAGATACTTCTAGATGAACTCCCTGTACCACATACATTACACAAAAGAAACTCACTATACCCAAACATCTGTCATCTCTGCCAACGATCTAGCTATGCACTACATTGGACTATCTGCCCAACAGCTAAACCTCTACTAGACATTATTAAAGAATCCCTATCTACTATTCTAAGTTCTAGCAAACTTGAGATCTCTCAACTCTCAACAGAAGAGCTTCATACTCAAATTCTTAATCTTGATAGTTTTCAAATACATCACTTCCCTAACAGACCCTCAATATTCTCTACATTGTCTGGACTCATCCCTCTGGACATAATCCAGATACTATCTGAGTACACTTTATCCTACAAAACTGCCAACACACTTTCTATACAACTTTTACTTCACATAAACAAATTAATTTATACAAACATTTGGATACCATATTGTATAGACAGAGCCCAAAACCAACAAATTCCCTTACAGTCGTCTGAACTGGCCTCAATAAACCCTCCTACTTCTCACAATCAATTTAGTAACCAAGAAAATAATAATTCTATAACCCAGATCTCTATACGCAAAATAGAAACCTGGCTTCCCAAATGGATCAAATATTCAACCCAGCCTTCTGACATTCTACATTATTCCTCAATCTAGGTGTGCCTTGGCCACTCTGGTTGGTTTAGGCCGCAGATAAGTATTTAAGTTAACTTTTATATATGACTGAGTTCTTAGTCTTAGCAATAGATTTAAACAATAAAAATTTTTCCAGTCTTGTAAAAACTTTCCATTAAATCTAATAAAGATAAGAGCAAGGTCTCACCATTAACATTTAAAAAAAAAAAAATAATTAATTTTACTTTATTTATATGCAATACATAAAATAATATGCAGATAGATATTATTTTATAAAAAATATAGTAGATTATTTAACAAGGATTATTAATAAACTATCTTCTCTTTACAAAAATACAAAGTATAGATAGTTAAAATAATATAACAAAAGAAATAAATGCAATAATAAAGTTTATTTATTATAATTAAATATTTTTAGTTTAATACATATATATGGTCCAGTACAAAAAGGTTCATACCTCAAAAATGTACTTAATTTTTGTACTTAATTAGCTTTATAATTTTTGATTCAATATTTCTAATTTTTTTATATAAAATAAAGTAGGTTATAATTTATCTTTTATATAGTTTTTATTATTATAATATAATTTTATTTTAACAATTCATTATATACAATTTTTTGAATTGAATAAAAAAAAAGTTTTTTTTAAAAAAAAATATATTTTAAACATTTTCGCAAAAAGTATGAGGTTTTATAAGTTTGTGCTAAGCAAGTGTATTAGTGTGCATATAATGAACATATGGTTAAAATTTGGGCAAAATTGGATCACTAGTTGTTAAGAAATTAATCAATAAATTCAAGCAATTCTATTTTTTTACTATAGTAAATTTTACAACTATTTTTTAAGAAAAGTTAGTATAAATAAAATTTTTTATTTTAACAAGGAAGTTACCTAAATAATTATATTTTAATTAATTCGCATACTAACTACTTTTAATAATATAAAAATATTAAAAATTATTTTGTAAAAAAAAAAGTTTACTAATAACTATCTGAGGTACAAACCTTTTTGTACTAGACTATACATATATTAAAGAATTGGAATAGGATCCCAAATATAGTATAGGGGTTATACTTTAAATATTTTAGCAAAAACCCCAAATTTGAGAAGCAAAAAAAATAATTTTTAGCAATGTTCTTGGTATTCAGTAGTCCAATTTGAATAAACTTTTTTAAAAAAAATAATGCTCTTAGTAAGATGCTTTTAATAAAAAAGTTTATTTAACTCTAATTACTGGATCAAAAGTTTTAAGAAAATGTAAATTTATTATTTTTAGCAAATTAAGCTAAATTGGCCAAAATCTAGTTATAATTTACAAAAGAAATGTCTAGATTCTATTAAAATTAAAAAGTAGTAACTATATATTATAATATAAACAGTTGTAATTAAAAATAAGAAATAAAAATATGGTAAGAAGCTGGTTTTGTAGTTTTAAACTACTTTTTTCTATATTATATTTTGCTTTTATTTTATATAGATTATAAAACTTTTGTTAATTTTGTTTCTTCTAAAATTTGGACATAATAATTAATAAAAAGTTGATTAATTTTGAGTTTATATTAATTAATGTTTATTATATTTGAATTACAATAAAAGCATAACTTGCTTTATATACAAATTTAGATTGTCTAATTTAAGTAGTTAATTTGAAGGTTTTATACTAGCTGCTATAACTATAATTTAATTGAAAATTATCTATTTATACTTTTTAATTACAATATTAATTAGCTAAATATATTTATACTAAATTTACCTAGTAGCAAGAATACTGTATTCTATTTTTAAAGCTACTGGATTAGATAGATTAAATAATTTGTAATAGTTTTACTTATATACTTGTAATTAAAATATACTATTGAACTGTTACTAATATGCTACTCTTGCAAAGATTTATTTTAACTCTGATACTTAATATTACTCTTTCTTTGGTTCTTATATTAATTTCCAAACTACCAAACTAATTTGCTTAAACAAATCAAATTACCTTAATCTTAGATGCTATTATTGTATTTTTACTTTAATTTTTACTTCTAGGGCATAGGTCCTTTTCTTCTAGTATAATAGTTCTAACAGGTTAGCAAATACATCTTTTTTAGAGTTTTATTATTTAATTTTTTAATTTCTAGTTTTTGAAGTTCTAGTTTTGACAGCACCATTAAAATCTTTATTACTTTTTGTTTAGTTCTTGCCAAGCAAGTTTTAATTTTTCTGGTTTCTTGAATTTGTCTGTATAATATTAAACAACTGTATCTAATGTTTCTATTTTAAATAGTAGCACCAAAGTTACAAGTAATATATCTAACTAATTGATATTACTAAAACATGGGTCCATTTTGTAAAACTATTGCTACTAGAATTTGAACTCTAGACTGGTTGTTTAGAAAACACTTTAACAATTTTTCTAAATTAGCATACTCCTTAAATTTATAAATATATATTTAGTTTGTTTAATTATTTGTATACTGTTTTTATAATATTGTTATACTTTTCTATAATTACTTAGTTATTTTGTATTTATAAAAATTTATTAAAAAGTATTTTTTATAGGGTCATTAATAAATTTATTCAAACTTTAATGTAATTATATAGAGTAAGTTATTATATAGAAGATGGTTATAGAGAAGTATGACTGTTATATTACTTTTTCAAAAATTTAAAATTAATTTTTTTTTACTATATTTGTTATTATTAAATTTTATTTTAAGTAATAGTTATAATTTTGTGTTCTTTATATTTTTTTCTTAATAATTTTAAATTAGGAATAGAACAAGAAATAATAAGACTAACTTTCACTGGGGTGATCACTTAGTTATAATTTCAAAAAATATAATACCTTTAAGGAGTTAGGGTTATGGTTAGGCTAGAATTGGAATATGTACATAAAGGTAAAATTTAGTGCTAAGCATTTTTATTTAATAACACAAAGATTGTTTTTATAATAAAATTTTAACTATCATATAACTAGGTGATAACCACTGGTAAAGTTAGCAATACTCGGACAAGAAATATAGCTTATAGAAAATTTTATAAAAAATTTTTTATTAAGCTCAAAAGATGGATTTATAAGCAAATTTTAGAATCTTAAATCTATAGATAATAATCACCATAGTGTAAATTAGCAATTTCTAAATTTAATTTTAAATTAATAATAAATTGATTAAACTTTAATTTTAAACTTTCTAAATTTAGAGCAGCAAATGATATTCATCATTAATTAAAATATTTAATTAATAAATAAAATTTATAAATTATACAATTGAAAATATAAACGAAATTTTATTTAAACTCTTAATATGCATTCTATAACATGCTAAAGTGTGATCTTGAATTAACACGTGTTACTGTATACGAATGAAATGTGAAGTGGCATAAAACATAAAAATTACAAATTTAGCATTTGGAAATGATTAAAAACAAATCCAGGCTAATTACACTATGCTGTAATGTTACTAATGTATAAACTAAACTTATCAAATTAATAAATTATTAATGTTTAATAAGAAAGTTAAAGATGCTTATAAGATTATATAAGAATTTGCTTATTAAAATTTAACACAAATATTTTTATGACATCAATTAATTTTTTTCAATATCAAAAGAACCATTTTCAATATCTATGGATTTCATATTATCATCATAATTAGGAATAGTAAAATTTTTACTATCAACCTTTGTACTACTTTTATCAGTTACACTATCATAAGCAGAGGTATTAATATCACTGCCATAACGACTCCATCCTTCATTCATTACATAAAATATGGCATTTCCAATAGGCTAATAAATGAAAAAATAAATGAATATATAATGAGCATAAGGAAGTTAACAACTAATAAGAAAATAAATAGGAATTACTTACTCCCATATTAATTGATACAACAACCATGCAATAAACCCAAGCACCAGCACGTCCAAAAAATTGACAAATGTCATATGGTATAGCGGGAACCTTTAACATTATAAAAAATATTGCAAACACAATATTCAAATTAATAAAAAAAAAAACAAATAATTAAAATAAAAACAATTATTAAAATAAAAAAAAAAAATAAGAAATACCCACCCATTGTAACATAAACACAAGTATATATCCCATAACTTTCTTAGAGACTTTAATTTCAACAGAATCTATAGGAGAATGTGTATTGGATTTATTACCAACTACACCACTGCCTACAGCAACAGTGGATTGTTGTTTTTTAATTGCACGTATGGCTCGAATGGTTTGGATATAACAGAACGAACATATAGAGAGTACAATGACAGTCATACAAATGGAAGATATCGGAATGGCTATTGTATTTGGTAATGCGGCACACCTATTGAAAAATTGAAAATTTATCATTAATATTATTAATGTATGAATCAAGGAGTAATCAAAATAAGTGAGATAATTAATTATACCAATAAATAACGGGGCCATAAGTATTGTAAGCAGAGATTGCAATAAATAATGATAAGACTGCCACAGGTAAAAATAATTTCCAATCGAATCTACCAGTGTCACAAACTTTATTTCTACAAACTCTAAAATAATATATAAACAATTTTATTAATAACAAAAATTATTATTATAATAATTTTTTTTTTTTTTTTTATAGATTTCATTAAATTATTTCTTTTACCTGAGATATGTAATTATAGAAATGCCAGCGATAATTAGCCTATGAAAAAGTGTAAATGCAACTGTTACAGTAGCATAGCTTTTACAGGTTGAACCAGACATTGCTGTATGATTTATTGCAAGATAACCCTAATTAAAGGAATTAAAAAGGAATTAAAAAGTTAAAAGTGTTAAATTATTATTAGTGTATGTCGATATTATTTTTCTGAATTAAATATATTTCTAACGACATAACTTACATTGGAAATTGCCTGGAAAATTAAGAAACCAAAATCTAAATAGTATATATATATATATATAATTAAGTTACGTTTTATGTAATCAAATATAAATGCAATAATGAAAAATTATAACCGAGATCATTAAAGTTTGGCGCTTAATCTAATGTTAATGTTAATTAAATCGGATAATCTTATAATGTGCCAAGTTTTTAACAATAATTTCAAAAGATGTGAAAAAGAATCAAAAAACTACATCTTGATCACAATTTTTGAAAAGCATGATCTCAAACGGGTTATAAAGAAAATTCTTACCCAACATGCTCAAATAAAAAGGAACTCTAAGAGCCATTGACAAAGATTTACGTTTAAACGACCACCTAAAAAAGATTCTTATGAGAATGAAGAATACTCCAATAAAACCAAGTGGCACGAAAATGCTTTCAAATATGACTACGCTTAAGAATCCAGCGGGATCAACTAATAAAATTATTAGGAATATTAACGTAAGTCAAATAATTGCAAACATGAAAAACATTAAGAAAGGAATATAAAACAACTAATCTACCCTCGTAAAGATCAACATGAGATTCTTGTGCACTCACAAAGTTTTTGAATATCAAAATAAATAATAAAGAGAACTTGAAATATTTTGATGATAGCATGGTGAATTGAATTGATGATTATTATAAGACTTAGGGCGAATGAAAGAATTTAGTTAGGTGGGGTTTCAAAAAAAAAAAATTTGAAAGAGTACTTATTTTTAATGCAAATTATGAATAAAGAGGCCATCCATTCGATAATTTTGAGTTGATAATCGACGTCTATTTATACGGATTTTGATATTATTATTATATTTTTTTTTAAGTATTAGTTTTTAATATCATGCTCACATTTACTGGTCATGATCTATGCAGACATTGCATTTGCTTACATAAATTTCTCGGAAATTATTGGTTTTTATTAAAAAAAAAAAAAAATTGACTCGTGAGTAAATTAGTATTCTAAACTAATTCAATTAGGTTAATGTAACAATGACATTTAGACTTGTACAAAGTAATCTTAACAATCTTAACTTAGTATTAGATAATTTATTAGTCACGTATTAGTCAACATGCATATGTTGATCATGAGTGTATAATGATGATCCAAGATTTTCAGAATATCAATCCTGGGTTTGTGAGTTTTAATAATTTCAGAATTTTAATTGGTCGTCTCTAAAATTAAGTTCATCCAAAAAAGTGATAGTATGTGAATTTTATGACCATCATCAAGTTATTATATTTTGCTGTTTTAAATAATTAAAGGTTTGTCGTATCTAAAATAGAAATTACTAAAAATTTCAAGTCCATACTAAAGTTATTATATAATAATTAAAGGTTTGTCGTATCTAAAATAGAAATTACTAAAAATTTCAAGTCCATACTAAAGTTATTATATATGGGTATAATCTATGATCATCAGGGTGAGACTTGCTATTTGAGCAATCAATTCAAAATCCCAGGTACCTATTAACTAGGACTATTCTTACAAATTTGCAAACGTCACGTTCATTCGAAATTTTTAAAAAATTCAAACTGTGATTGGAATTGTTGAATTATGAAACTGTCATTTACGAAACTGTAATATAACTTTAGTAATAACTATAATATAAATCAGCATTTGTGCGTTAGCTGCTTTCGATTAGTTGTACCGAAAACCTCACATGTTGAGCTCTTGGCAATCTTGACATCTAAATCGAATAGTATTTAACTATCGATGTTAGCCATTAATGAACCGCAAAATTATGTAACGTAACACGATCGGGAAGAATCAGACGTTTGCTTTGTAAAAATTTCTTGTTTCGCAAAAATATGAGAAAACTGCCTTTCGTTCACTAACAAAAAGTTTTCCTTGACCGATTTTACTATACAAATGTCTAAACATATCCCTCACTCAAGTCATCACCTAACATAACGTTATCATGTGATAGTGAAATTTTGTTTGCGCACCGGAATTTATATAAACCTGGGAGTTAATATCATAATTTAACTAATATTTATATTAATCAAGTGATTTTTAATTTGTAAATATCGTTATCGTTAGTATTAATTGTTAAGCAGTTTAAATCTTTGAAGTATCACGAATCGGATGAATGGTTATTGTTATGGTTACCATGCATTATTTGTATATACGGATTCGCTGATCATTTTCGGAATATCTTAAATAAGTAATTATTAAAGTGCACAGACCTTAAGATGGCAAATCTTTTGCATGCAGGAAAATCTATCGGGTATTTAAAGTTTACAATGAGATGCACACATAAATTTTCCGACTTAAAGTAATCTGAATTGATCCAATCATGAATTATCTGTTAGTTACACCGGTTTTTTTTTTCTACACTAATTTTCGGGCTTGGATTATTTGGTATAATAATTTATGAGATCATTTTCTATTACAATTTTTGTGCATCAAATTAGTTATTCGAATAGCATAATTCGTTTAATTCGTGAATCACGAATTAGCACGAGTCAAATTATTACATCAAATTATTTAAGCAAGTTTCAAAAACAATAAAGCTTATAAATTGCAGATTGGATTATAAATAAAAAAATAAAATTCGATAGAAATATGATAATAAAGCTCTAATAGAATTAATAATTACCATTATTAATAATTTGTTTAATATTCTTTTTTTGGATATATTGTCTACTGTATTAATATGCAAATTTAAAGATAATTTTTAATTCACTCTTAGGATGCTCATACAGTCATAAGAAATTAATTTTCAAATTAATAACTCGTTTAATGAAGTTGTTGTAATTCATATTAAGTACGTTTAATAAAATTTAAAGTTAAATACTAATGATTAACATTTCACGACTTTAATATAAATGATATGTTGGTATTTATTTATTTATACACAAAAAAATAAAAGAAATGAATAAAAATCTACAATATAATCTACATATTGACAGATCCTTATAATATGCGTTATAGTAATAATTTTAAATTAGTACTTATAATTACAAATGTAAATACACAAGAAAATCAATTAGTTTCCTCTTAAAATACTTGGTTTAGATTAATATGCATAATTGAGAGTTGCATATGAAACTAGTGAAAATTTGGTGAATGATGGTAAATCTGGTGAAACTAAGTTTAATAAATCGTAGGAATTTTAGATTGAAACTATGTTAACCCCTATAAAAAAAAGTTATTCCGTGCTTTATATTCCGTGTTTTTTCTATAAATGTAATTCATAACCTTAAATCATGGAGGTTATTCGTCTTGTCTGGATTATGTCAATCATGTTGCAGATTCACGGAATTTTCATAAAAAGTATGGAGGAATAACGGAAATTTTCGGAAAAAATTTTTTACAGGTGAAACTCAAAATTAGGTCATCTAAAATACTAATTGATAATAATTCTAATTGGTAAAGGCTTTCGATATTTGAATACACTTGAAATTTCCTTTTGAAGAAATCACTTAGTTAGCCATTCATCAAATTTCTTGCTGTTGGTAAATATTTTATTTTAAAGCTTCACAAGAAAAGACTTACTTAAATCGTCTGTTTAAAGATTATAATCAATTAGTTAAACCATTCGCAATAATCAGTCTTTAAAGTTTTAGTTTACATGTTGCATTACTATACAGTATATAATAATTTTTGCGGCAGTTTTTATTTGTCACCAAATTTCCAAGCGCTCATAATTATGAATAAATATGCAAACTTTAATTATGCATGGTCCTCAAAAGTTAATTAACATTAATCATAAAAAGGATAGAAGTATATGGTACCTTTAATGAAATAATTTCTTATTACCTATACGTAATAATTTGATGAACATTCTTTCGCCCAATATTTCTTAAACAAGACCCAAGAAACGGATTACCAAAAAAGGCTTTTCTTATATTGATCTATAGATTGCATAAGCATAACTAAATTGCATTTCACATCGATATATAATATTAACATGAATTCCATATCAATATCATTTGATAATCATCCATAATAACTAGCAGTGTATAAAATCTATATGCACAATGTGCTCATGTTCACATGTTTTTAAAAAGTTTCACATATTTTTTTGGCTAGAAATGTGCACGTAATTCACATACTTTGGAGCCGAATAGTGCACTAAAATTATTAGTAAAACACAGAAGATGTGCACATAGAGCACACTGTACACATAATTTATTGTATATATATTCAGATTTATCTATATAAATTTAATGATATAACAAGCCATATAGTGCACACAAATTTTTAAAATTGTTCACATAAATTATGTATGCAATGTGCACAAGATTCACATATTTTTGGGATCAGATTTTATACACTGATAATTAGCATTCGTACGTACGTATTGCTAACTCCAAAAGTTTAGGACAGTCACACAAGAAACAAATAAAATTTTATGCAAAAATGCCGTTATTAAAAAGCTAATCTATTATTGAATTAACAACTATAAATATAATAGAATAGCGTGAAATCTGAGTTACAAAATAGTGAAATCCAGCTTTGTAGATCGGGTTAGGGTGAAATCCTAGTGATGTGCCATTTATATGATACCTGAAAAATTTTAGCGTACAGTACATTGTGAAAGTGTAAATCGGGGGTTATAACCTAAAACTCTCTAATAACACTTATAACTATTCTAAACCCTATACAACTATCGGTCAAGGCTCCTAGTTCCTCAAATTGGCAGGCAGAAAGAGGCGTGGAAGATTTGGTCCGGGTTTCAAGATTCGTAGGGTCTTGCTAATATCCTCAATGAGATGATAGAAGTATAGTAAGGTCACAAGGCAAGAGCAATCAGTTGCCGATTGGGCTTCCGGGTTTTATGAGTAAATCCAATTATTACATTGATCATAAGCCGATTAGATTCCGATGGCAGCTAGCAGCGGTCGGAAATTGACAAACAAGATCACGGGTTCAATTATTGTTGGATAAATGAGGTAATAAATAGCATATTCACAGGATTTATCCAGTAATGGGTTGATTACTAATCTACTTTTACTTTTATATTGATTGCGACAGATAGATTTTTTAGGTATCACGGGGATAAGATAAACTAATACAACAAACAAGTTAACAAGAATAATAGTGTTTTCTTATGGAACAAATAAGTATATATTTTATTTATATAACAAGAAAATAGTACAAAGGGTAAAGTCTAGAGCTAACACTTCTACCCGAATTTTGAAGGTTACAACTCTCTAAGTCCAACTCAACTGAACTATCCTTCTGTTAAGCGAACTTAAGATCCTTATATACTTTTTGATTACAGACTAAAAGTTACAAAAGATTCGTTTTACTCTTTTACATCTTTTACATTTTTTATATCTTTTATATCTTTTATATCTTTTATATCTTTTATATCTTTTATATCCTTTGATAAAAAAGATTTAAAAGATATAAGAGATTCGTGATCATTGATCCCTTCTAATACTAATTACTAAAAATAGTATACATATATTACAAAGTGAAAAAGGATAGAAAAAATAGAAAATAAAAAATTAAGCACAGCCTGAAGTTAGATTGTGTTAGATCAATTTGCCCATCACAACTCTCCCCTGCTGAATAAAGCTTGTACCACAAGCTCATGTTGTGTTAAGTTTTCGTATGAATCCTTTGAGAGCTTTGAGAATCTAAAGATCTTTGTATGTTGGGTTCTATAGATTTATTCAATCCCATAGGGTTTAAACAAATGGTAGATATGAGTAGCTGTCCTGATGAAATAGCTACTATACTCCAGTCATGCAGCTGCTTTTTCTGGACTGGTGGCAGTGCTCAGTCGGGTACCAAAATAGAAGAAGTACACTAATGTATCAATTTGTCTGCCTCTCGCTTTAGCTCTTTTTACTTTATCGTGGCAATTCCTTGGGTCTTTTCACAGGGACAGGGTGTGGGAACTACAAATGCGGGTTCAGTAGCAAGTAAGTCTTGTTGAATAAGAAGTTCATCAGTGGCTATTGGTATTGATTGTTTTTCAGATGCAGGGATTTTTGTAGCCTTTTTAAAGGAAATTCATTTCTTTGCCACCAGCTATATAATATCTACTATCCCTATGGTAAACATAATTCAATCAGGTTTTACTTATAGCTTGGTGCTGGGTCACTGACTACCCAGCCTGGATTTGATTTAATGTCAGATTTCAGGATTTGGTATGGTAGTACTTTAATCTTCTTTAGTTCATCTTTTTCAATGCCAATTCCATTTTGATGCTGGTATCCAGCTTGATAAATATCTTCTTTTATGGCTAATTATGAGCCTGCGACCTGTATAGGGTTACACTATAATATCCATCCAGTGCCTTTAAGCCTTATCTGGCATGTGATACAGACGTATCCTTCTTTATTGCTGCTTACAATTCTTTGATTCTTCCTTTTGGTACTCCTGCAGCTCTTGCTGGCATAGTTGAATTATCAAGTTCTTCCTTTTAATCATCTTAAGTACTTCAGGTAAATAAATAAATAGGGCCTCTCCACTCGCCCAATTTTGTCCTGACCAACCTATTTCTACTGCCAGGACTGTTAAACAAATGTAGGTATATGTTTTTTTTTTTATGGGACAAATAAAAAAAAATAATTAGAACAAATAAAAAAAATATAAATATATATAATTAACAGGTACAAGGAAAGTGTTCTTTGCTTTTGCTAGTTTTGGGCATTATTCATCCAATAAAGCTCTATACTCCACAGTAGTTAAATAGTGAATTTTTGTAATGGTGGTCCAGGTAGTGCAATAGAGTTTTCTACTTCTAAAGGCGCAAAAAGTTGGTATAGCCTTATGGAGCTAGTATAGTAATGCTGGGTCACTACCCTTTGTAAGACATTGAGTTGTCTTGAGGAGACGTCGTAATTAGGGCCCCAGGTAGAAAGCATGAACTAGGCTTGCAATACAATCACCCATGCTAAACGCTCTAACGATATGTCTATAGGAAATACTAGCTTTCATGATTAGGTCACTTTCTTTGATGAATAGGCATGGTATAGGTAGGACTAGAAAAAGTTTCAAGGTATTCAGATCAATATAGATCTGAAATACCATAGTGTTTGTCATTCCTTGAAGGCTTTGGTAGGTTATTTTTCTTTCACTTGTTCTTGTTATCCTTTTGGCAATGTTCCTTCAGTACCTTTTTATATTTCTTGCTCATGATAAGCTTTCAGTAATATCCTGCTTATAGGTGTTGCCAATAGTTTATTACTTGTTTCTCAAAGCTTATACGCACTGTTGGGGAAAGTATCATGCATGTAATATAGTCCTTTCTATTTTGGTGTTAGCTTATGGCTATAGATACCAGCTTTTCTTGCATCTAGAATTAGTACTTTGTTACCAATATTAAAATCAGACATAACCTTTAGGTGTGATCAAGTTTCTTCTTTTGTTTTTGCTATGCCTTCTCTATTCGATGTAGTACTTTTTTATATACCTCTGGTAGGTTATTAGTAATCTTATACAATTGTTGAATAATAGTACCGTTTAATAAGTCTTCAGTTTTACTCAGATATAAGGGTAACTAAGCTTTTTTCCTATACACTAGGTAGAAGGGCATTTCTTGGGTCGTGGCTTGCTTTGCAGCACAATAGATGAACAAGATGGATAGGATTAGCAGGTCCTAGTTAGTTACATTAGTTACCAATCTTGCTATAGCACTACATAATATTTTATTGAAGCATTCTACAAGCCTGTTTGTCTGTAGATAATACAGGTGGCATAGTGATGCTTGACATTCAAAGCCGCAAGAAGTTCATTAATGACCTAGTTTCGAAAGTGCAAGCCTTGATTCGATAGTATAATTCTTGGGCATCCATGTCTGCAAATTAACTCCTCATAAATGAACTTGGCTACCTTTTCTGCATTGGCTCTAGAGATGGCACGAGCTTCTGGCCATTTGGTTATATAGTCAGTTGCTATAATTATGTATTTGTTTGATTGAAGTATAACTAGTAAAGGGCCAACTATGTCTATTTCTATTCTGTAAAAAGGTGCTTTTACAGGTATTGTGTGCAATAGTTTCTTGGACTTTCTACCACATGTTTTTAACAGTTCTCATACTTCTTAACATAATTACTTATGTTAGTATACATCTTTGGCCAGTAATACAATTCACAAATCTTGTTAAATATAATATCTTTTACAAAATGGGCACCCATGGGGTAATTATGTGCCAAGACTAAAATATTTTCTAGTTCTGTTTTTGTAGTACTCAAATTAATTTCTTTTTCTTATTTGGCTTAAATAAGTTACTATTTTGAACTAGATATTGATAGCTTTGTTTGCTCAACTGGTTTTGCTGTTGATCATCATAGTGCAGTAGAAATTGTCAATTTTGGATGTAGTTCTTTAATGCTGCATATTGCTAAGGTTTCATTTTAATATATATATATACAGTCGACTCTGGATATAATGAACCTCTATATAATGAACTCTGGATATAACGAACTCAAAATTTTAAAATTTTTATAATAGTTCAGTATAAAAAGTGCAATGGGTCCTTAAGAAAACATAGCAATTTTTATAGTAAACTTTTTTTTTTTGCTAGACCCAAGGGTTCAGTATAGAAAGAGTCGACTGTATATATATATTTTTTTTGAGTGCTTTATGTTCGTCTTCTTCAGTACACTTTTATGTCAAAATACTGACAACCTGGTCTGGATTTGTTTTAATGTCAGGTTTTTCATATAATATAGAGAAATTGCTATTTCTCTTTCTTGCAGGGCGTGTTATGCTACACCCTGGTTAATCTCCAGTTACTGCTCCTTTTGATAGTTTCAAAGTCTTGGTCTTTGTTCTGTATTAGTAAACCAATTTTTCGTAATTACTGATAGGTCGATCGGGGTTCTGGTGCAGGTGGTTTAAATTTTTAGATGAATTCTGACCTGTGGATCAGGGCTTGGTTACAATTGCCAATCAGGTTTCTGTTAGGTGACCTCACACAGCACAGAGTTACAAAATAAACAAAATAAACTTCTATAGTAGGTAATTGTTTACTAACTAAAGTGATTACTTGAATCAATATCAGAGTTTTTTTAAACAACTAGTAAAGCCTCCCTTTCTATAAGTAAGAATTGGAAGGTAATCTAATAGCTCTATTTGCCTTTGGAAGATTGAAGTGACACCAATGATTTCCTTTATTGTTTGTTTCAGTAAAGGGTGAGTAGTTTACTCTAATTTCTAATCTCTTCTTAATATCAAGAGATAGTTCAGTCCTTTCACAATTTTGACTGAATAGGGCCACTCTTCTCGCTCTATCAACCAACTCTATTATCAGGTCTGAAATTTTTATTTTTTTCACCTATTGGATAATTAGGGCTTGAATTTAATCTTTACAAGTATTTTGGATATTAGGATTACCCCATATAGTAAGTAATTAATTGATTAATTGATATTTTGGAGTAATCAATATTCTATTCTCTTTTCATAATTGGTTACTAAGCTTCTTCGTCTTATTATTCAAAAAGCTCTTTTTTTTGATTTAGCAAGTAACCTTTTCTTTTCTATTTTCTTATATGCTATCATATGCTTCCTAGTCAATAAATTCATCAAAGGCTGGGCCCACTTATCAGGGTCGATTTCCATATTGGGGCATAAATTTTTGCTGGTTAGTGTTCCTATGAACCTGAACTAAACTGAACTTTGGTCAAGTTCAGGTTCATGTTCAGTTCAATACTGAACTGAACTTGAACTTTTTTAAAAAAAAAGTTCAGTTCAGGTTCAGTATTGAACTTTTAATTCAAGTTCAGGTTCAGTTCAGGTTCATAAATTTTAAGTTCAGTTCAGGTTCAGGTTCAATGATCTGCAAAATTTTAAGTTCAGTTTAGGTTCAATGAACCTGGTTCATGAATCTAAATTGAACTAAACTGAATCTAGAAACACTATATAAAAATATAAGGCAGATATACCTAATTTGGCGCAGTGCCTAATTCGGCGCACTAACGATATCTTACATTGATCAGAATCACATAATTTTGGTACCATTCGATTCGTCTTATCGAGACGAATCGAATGGTACCAAAATCATATGATTCTGACTAATAGTTCACAAGATATTATCTTTTTTTTTGTGTGTTAAAGTTCCCGCTTTGGGTGAGAGTTTATTTAATCAAGCCTGTGGATCAAGGGCGCCTCTTTGGGCGCCCCCACAATTGAGTTACATTGAATGAGAGTACAACTAGCCACACGTACAACTTTTGGTTGTCTAATTTAAGTAGTCTGCCCGAAGGTTCTACACTAGTTGCCATACCTACAACCCAACTAGGGGATTGCCTATTTAAACCCTCTGGTCCAACGTTTCGCATGTCAATCCTACTTGTGATTACCGGTACAGCCCTCCGATACATTAGTCAGTCGAAGACAGTTCCGGATGCTATCTACATTCCCTTAGGACTAATTTATCCTCGCGGGTAAACTTGGTAGAGCAGTTCCTGTCCCACACAGGTATTACCTACACTTCAGTAACTTATGCACTCACCGAGGCAAGCAACTTGCAGTCAGGGGGTACCTAACCGCTACCATTACCTACTTCTGCCCTTGTAAGGTTTACACCAACCCCGGTACCACCATTCCTTTCCTACCGGTTCATCACCGGGTACCCAAACTTCCAAACCAGTTGGCCCGGAAGGGTTGATCTACCTAGCATTAGGTGCTACTATGGTTTTTCTTCACCTGGTACCTAATTCCAGAACATAGGTCCTTTTCCTCCGGTATGACTCCGGCGGCCAGGTTGGTGGACCCTCTCCTCCGAAGTTCATATCGTCCAGTTTTCTAGCTCCGGTTTCCGATATTCTGGTTCTGGTAGCACCGTCGAAGATTGTTGCTACCTCCTTACTCGGGACTTTCCAAATAGGTTTCCATTTCCCCGGTTCCTTGGATTTGTCTGTATCACCAGACACAACTTCGCCCGAAAGCTCCCATTCGAGATGGTAACCAAGGACTACAGTTAATATACCCAACCGATCGACAGCAAACGGTTACCGTAACACAGGTCTATTTTTCCAAAGCGTCGCCAGTGGGATTTGAACCCTAGACCTGCCACTTGGGGGGTGACAACTTACCAGCTTCCCTAAGTCACCACACCCTTCACAAGATATTATTATTTAACCTAAATAACCTATTAATATATAATCTTTGAAATTAGTATAAAATCGTAGATAAATTTTGATAGACCAGTCCGTTTTTGACGATTTTACCACCAAAATGACCGCCTTGAAGAGACGATTCCAATGAGCTCAAAATCGTTAAAATCCAATCACGGGATCACAAGATCGTTAAGAATTTCGTATTACTTTGAATAAAAATTAATTAGTTTAACTAAGCTAATTTTCATCAAAATAATAAGAAAATCTTAACGATCTTGTGATCCCGTGATAGATTTTGATAATTTTGGGCTCGTTGGAATTGTCTCTTCAAGGCGGTTAATTTGGTGGTAAAATCATCAAAAACGGACCAGTCTGTCAAAAGTTATCGATGATTTTATGTTAATTTCAAATTTTGCTTTACACAGGTTATTTTAATTAAATGATTATATCTTGTGAACTATCGACCATAATCGCATAATTGTAGTACCATCCGACTCGTCTCATTGTGATGAATCGAATGGTACCAAAATCGTATAATTTGGATCAATGGTTCACAAGATATCATTAGTGATCTTTAGTGCGCCGAATTAGGCACTGTGCCAAAATTGGACTATGTTTTTAAGATAATCGTTAAAATGTGATATCTTATGATTGAGTGATCAGATTTGGGTGATTTTGGTGTCATTCGATTCGTCTCGATGAGACGAATCGAATGGTACTAAAATCATCTGATTCTGATCGATACATCACGTGTTATTCATCGTAGAACTTAGGTGCGCCGAATTAGGCATATCTACTTTATATATATAATATTGAATTCATGAACTTTGAACTGAACCTGAACTGAACCAAATTTTAAGTTCAGGTTCAGATCAGGTTCATAAATTTTAAGTTCAGTTCAGGTTCAGGTTCAATGATCTGCAAAATTTGAAGTTCAGTTCAGGTTCAATGAACCTGGTTCATGAACCTGAACTGAACTGAACCGGACCTAGGAACACTATTGCTGGTGCTGCAATCCCAGCTAGCTTGATTTCAGGTGAAGAAAAAATTTTTTTAAAGGGTTTCCTGATCTATTTCTTCTTCGAACTTCAAACTAGTGACTGGATCTCTCCATCGAGGTATATTTATTAGATATACTTCATTGATATCCATTAGTTGCAACTCATTTCTACATGGGGTCTCAGATTATAATCAATTTGTCTACTCTAGGTCGCTTTTTGCCACAACTCCCAAGCTACTTGGATTAACACTTCCTGCAACCTTTCTTGCTCCATTGGGCTACAGGTAAGTTTTTCATTTTCTTTATAACATTTAGTGTCACTCATTTCTTCTTCACTCTCTTCCTTCCATCCTTCCCACTCAGTATAATGGATCCAATTGGTAACTTCTATTTCTTTGTCAGAGTCCTTAGTGAAATATTCTTGGATAATGACTTGAAAGACTTCTGCTTCTTCTACAGCCTTGGTGAGTCAATCTTTTAGCAGTTTTTGTGGAGTTTATTTGTGCTTCCCATATTTCCTATATTTGCTACTTTCTGGTAATAATCACTAGTTTGATTTGTAGACTTTTATCCTTTGAAGGTCCTTCTATCATTCGTGATAGGGCATCAGCATTATTATGCCTCCTTCTGGCCTTATTTACAATAGTAAAATTATAGGGCTAGAGGTGGAGTATCCATTGGGCTCTTTTCCCTTTAAGGCTAAGTATTGTGCCACTTTAGAGCAGAGAAGTCAGTGATAATAATAAAGGGTTTATACCCTAAATAATAATGAAAATACTCTATGGCCCATACTATAGTGTAGTACTCTAATTCAGTAGCTGCAAAATTTTGTTCAGGGTGGATTAAACTCTTGCTAGCGTATGCTATAGTGTATTCTCTTCTATTTTCATTTTTTTGTACTAATACAATACCTAATCCAATACTGGATATGTCAGTATAAAGGTAGAATAGCTTATTGAAGTCTGGATATCTTAGAATTGGGCGGTTATGAGGTGGGGTTTTAATGCCTGGAAGGCTTGCTCTTGAGTTGGTCCACATTCAAAATTCACTTCCTTTTTCAACAACCTATGAAGTAGTTTCACCATAGTGATAAAGTTCTTTATGAATTAGCGGTAGTAGAAACAAGACTGATAAAGCCTCTTAACTGCCTTAAACTGACAGAAACAGAGAAGTTTTTAACCTTTATTACCTTATCTTTATCAGGTTTGTTGCACCCTTTCTTACTACATGACCTAGAAATTTTATATTGTTTTAAAGAGTTTATACTTATCTGGGTTTAGCTTTAACCCTGCTACAACTGATTTGAGAAAGACTTCTGCCATATGCTCCAAGTGGTCCTGGTAAGTATTAGAGTATATGATTATACATCTAAATATACGGCAACAAATTTCCTTATATTTTCATATAGAATATAATTTATTGTTCTCTGAAAGGTGATTTGGGCATTACATAAACCAAAGGACATCATGTTAAAGGCATATGTGCTATAAAGGCCATCTTCTCCCTATCGTCCTTGGACATCTGTATCTGCTAGTACCCACTGGCCATGTCAAGTGAAGAAAACCACTTAGCTTTTCTGAAAGTTTCCAAAAAATTATTGATACATGGTAGGGAAAAAGCATCTTTTTAGTCATAGCATTGAGTTTTCGATAATTAATGCATAGTCAAAGCTTGCTGTTCTTTTTGGGAATAATTACTACTTGTAAGGTTTATGGGCTCTTAATTTCACTTATTAGCCCATTCTTTAATAAACTTTCGATCTCTTTATTTAGAAAGTCTTGTTTATCTGGTGTAATTTGGTAGGCCATTGCTTGATCAGCTTGGCATCTTCCGTATCTATTTTGTATTGGATTTCCTGATATTGACTGAGTTGATGCAACCCAGTAGCGAAGAGTTTTTAAATTTTCTTAAAACAGATTTTGCTTCTTCTTCTTGTTTTTCATTTAATATTGCACTCTTAGTTAATTTTTCTATAATTTCTTCAGAGATCAGTTTGGTTGGGTTATATGTATCTAGGGTGGAAAGCTCTTCTATAGCTATTAAGTTTATAGCTAGATTGTCTTTATTCATTACTGCTTCCTCAGTATAGTAACTTTTGACCTCTTCAAGATTATTTTCTTCTTTATAGTTATTAAAGAAGTCTTTGTTATAATCAATTTCCTCTGGAGTAATTCAACTTTATCCTCTTTGGCTTGGTATATGGGTATCTCTAAACTTTTATCCAGATACTGAATAATAGCTTTCTTTCATTGAAATGGAGCCAGGCATGAACTTTTTGGAACCAATCTATCTGCAGAATATCATTTCATCTGGATTTTCAATGACTTGGAAATTGGTAGGTACTACGACACTTTGTATAGCCAATTTTACACCTACTAATTTTCCTAGGACCCACTTCTGAGTGCTATTTGTAGTAATGACTACTATAGTAGAGGGCTCATTTATAGTAAGACTGAGTTTCTTAGCTAACCTTATAGATATTATACTGACAGCAGCCTCAAAGTCTAATACAGATAGTATAGGGTTATTTAAATTTTCTTAAAACAGATTTTGCTTCTTCTTCTTGTTTTTCATTTAATATTGCACTCTTAGTTAATTTTTCTATAATTTCTTCAGAGATCAGTTTGGTTGGGTTATATGTATCTAGGGTGGAAAGCTCTTCTATGGCTATTAAGTTTATGGCTAGATTGTCTTTATTCATTACTGCTTCCTTAGTATAGTAACTTTTGACCTCTTCAAGATTATTTTCTTCTTTATAGTTATTAAAGAAGTCTTTGTTATTATCAATTTCCTCTGGAGTAATTCAACTTTATCCTCTTTGGCTTGGTATATGGGTATCTCTAAACTTTTATCCAGATACTGAATAATAGCTTTCTTTCATCGAAATGGAGCCAGGCACGAACTTTTTGGAACCAATCTATCCGCAGCAATATCATTTTATCTGGATTTTCAATGACTTGGAAATTGGTAAATACTATGACACTTTGTATAGCCAATTTTACACCTACTAATTTTCCTAGGACCCACTCCTGAGTGCTATTTGTAGTAATGACTACTATAGTAGAGGGCTCATTTATAGTAAGACTGAGTTTCTTAGCTAACCTTATAGATATTATACTGATAGCAGCCTCAGAGTCTAATACAGATAGTATAGAGTTATTTTTAATCCTAACAAAGCATTTTGCTACAGAGGTTCAGTGCTCGAGATTATTTTCAACTTGATTAGTCTCGGTTGTAGAGATAATAGGGCACTGTAATGCCTGTAATAAATGCTACAACTGCTTGGGCACTTGTAACTAGTGTTGTCATGGAACAGCTCTGGACAATTTGTAGACAATTATAGACAATTGTGGACAAAAAAATAAATCTAAATTACTTAAAATTTTATTAAGGTAGCCTATTTTTTCTTTTCAGAAAAATATTCAAAACTATTAAAAATATATAATTATGTCTTTCTTAAACTAATTTATTAAATTTTAAAGTCAAAATATTCTTTGGACAGTTGTGGACACTGTGGATGTTTGAATATGAACATGGATAATAAAGTCTTGGACATAGTAGACACAACAACACTGCTTGTAACAGTTGACCATAAGTGGCATTGGCATGCTAACCCAACAGGTCCTCTGCAATATTATAAAAGGGAATTAAGTCAACCACAGAGGTTTCTCTGCGCCTTCAAATCTGATTGAAAGCTTCAACATGGGTTGGTAAAGGGTTTGTAATAGGTTCCGGAAAAACTCTTCTATAGCCGTAGGTTGGTTAGATGGGATGCCCAGTTCTGGATCAAATGCAACCCTCTTCCTCAGCCTTTCATTCTAATTGGTTTCAGATTTGGGTCTTTCACGTCTTTTAATTGCATATATTTCTCGTTACCACTATTAGTAATAATATCACATATATTAATATTTCGAGATTAGGCATTATTTCTTCCTAAGGTAAGGGAAAATTTCTAGTAGACAGGTATCATTCCACAGGGCAATTCCTAATAATGTGGCTCACTTACCAATGTGACACTTTTATTTCTGGTTTTTCAAGGTTGATACTATGTGTATTGGGTTAGAGTGTACTGGTAGAAGTTTGTGGGCTATCTGACTCAACTCTTGCAAACAGGGCAGTAGTTAATTTTTTATAATTTACTGCCATTTGTTGCATTTTCTTTGTTAAATCATCAAGAGCTTAATAGATCGGTTCCTGCTTTTTATAGTACTGACTGGTCTCTATTTTTCTTGCCTTAACTATAGTGGCATCTAATGTCTCAAAATTGGCAGCGAACATTAGAGCAGCAATTTTCTCATGTAGTCCTCCTATAAACATTCAGATAACATATGCAATGGGTATTTGGTGATCTGGATCGACTCTTTTTAGTAATTTCTTAAACTAGTATGTATAACAGTCCACCTTTTCTTTTTCTTTTTGCTTTGCCAAGTTAATTTTAATTGCCATTGGTGTCTTCTTTCCGGAGTTGCAAAATATTTAACAAATGACTAGACAAAACTGTCTTTAGAATTATCCTTATCATCCCAGTAAAGGAGATCGTTCTTTTGGTCATTATACCAACTAGCAGCAATTCCTGTCAGATGCTCAAAGCAATTTTAATTTTCTTAGCCCTAGTCCAGTTATTGGCTTAGCAGCTCGTTCAAAGGCTTCAATCCACTCCACTGGGTCCTTATCTTCTTCTCTTTGAAGGATCATACATGTACTCAGTTATTTTCTCTGGGAGCAGCCGGAACCTCATGTTGGGCCACCTCCTAAAGGCTCGAGCAATATCTTACAAGAGATTCTCAGTTGATAACAGTTATTACATGAATCTTCATTATTCCAGTGTTTATATAGAGGAGTAGTCATTCCTCTTTAGCAGGTCTATCTAGGTCAAGATCAGCTATATCAGACATATTAAATTAGTCAAAGAAAAATTTTATAGAGAAGGGTTTTGGAGTTGGTAGTTCAAATTTCAATTCATGATTTGATAGGTTAAAAAATTCTATCTCACCACTAATTGTAAAAGTGTAAATTAGGGGTTATAATCTAAAACACCCTAATAACACCTATAACCAGTATTGTATATGGGATGTGTCCATACTATGTAAAATGTCCAATATCCAAGATTGTCCAAAATCGTCCAAGCCTATGTCCCATGTTTAACTAATCAATAAAGTTATTTAAAAAATATATAATTATATATTTTTTTAGGTGCTGGACTTATTGGTAAAAAAATTAAAATAGATTATCTTAATAAAATTTCAAGTGATTTTAATTTGAAAAAATGTCCAAAATTGTCCAAAATTGTTTCATGTACAACACTGCCTATAACTATTCTAAACCCTATACAACTATTGATCAAGGCTCCTAATTTCTCAAATTGGCTGCGAAAGAGGTGTGGAAGATTTGGTCCAGGTTTTAAGATTCATAGAGTCTTGTTAATATCCTTAATGAGATGATAGAAGTATAGTAAGGTCACAAGGCAAGAGCTATCAGGTTGCCAATTGGGCTTCCAGGTTTTAAAAGTAAATCTGATTATTATATCGATCACAAGCCCGATTAGATTCTGATGGCAGCTAGTGGCAGTTGGAAATTGACAAACAAGATCACGGGGTTCAATTATTGTTGGATAAATGAGGTAATCAATAGTGTATTCACAGAATTTATCTATGTAAGGGGTTGATTACTAATCTACTTTTACTTTTATATCGATTGTGACAGATAGATTTTTTGGGCATCACAGGAATAAGATAAACTAATACAACGAACAAGTTTACAAGAACAATAGTGTTTTCTTATAGGACAAATAAGTATACGTTTTATTTATATAACAAGAAAATAGTACAAAGGGTAAAGTCTAGAGCTAATACTTCTACTCAAATTTCAAAGGTTATGACTCTCTAAGTCCAACTATCCTTC
>QKWP01001021.1:85281-180314 GCA_003550325.1 Gigaspora rosea
TGATGTTAACCGAAGAATTAACTTCGAACGGCCTTAATAATTATTGGTACTTTACGAATATAAGTAAAAAATGGAATTCGAAAATCTGTCTTATTTGAGATATAGTGTTGTCCTGTAAAAATGTATTCGTCTTTAATGTTACTATTCATTCGGATAAATAGAGTGAATCTATTTGTCGCCGGCGGTGACAGTCACAGGTGTGATCGACCAATTAGATCAAAGTATCATGTGTAACGTGAAAAATGCAAAAACTTTGATTTTTTTAAAAAATCACTTCTAACTTAATATTTTGTCTACGAAACTACTTTTTTTTATGCAAAAAAAAAATTCCTTGCAAAATTTTACTATATACAAAGCTTTACCCAAACCCTAATTATGGCTTTAACCCTGATCCTAACGATAGTAAGTTTCGACGCTTTGTGTTTGTTTTGATCGAACGTTACACAATCTAATTGGTCGATCATGCTCCGGTGACTGCCACCTCCGGCGGCAAACACATTTTTTCAAATTCATAAATGCGTAAATTTGCCTAAATTGGAATATACAAATACAGTGTGTTTGTTCAGCCAATGATGTAAAAAAACGTAAAAAAAAGAATATAAGAAATTACTATTTGAACCTTTTAATAAAAAATATCAGGAAGATTAATTTTGTTCATAAAATTTGCTCCAATTCTAACTTTAAACAAATCATTACACCCTTTAATTAAATGTTTATAAAAAATTACATGACCAATGAGTAGATTAAACATATGATAATAAAATTGTATTAACAATTTTAATAAAATAATCAAGTTAAAAAACTTGCATACCATAAATACAAACCTTTTAAAAAAAAAAAAAAAATACTATGAATACTGATGTAAGCATATTTACTATTTTGCTTCACACGATCGATTCCTATTGGTCATATGTTCATATGTACATCAATGCTCCGATTAGATGTTACCACAACCAATAGGAATTGCAGGAAAGTTGATGGTAAAATTAGTAAATGCAGGAACTTTTAAACCAGCGTTACATATTTCTGATATGTTAAAGTCATGCAAGGATAAGTTTAATTTTATTGTATTTATTATGTATTTATAAGCCGAATTATGAAGATTCTCAATTTACTTAACTGATAGTCATTTCACTGATAGTTATTTCATTGACAGTTATTTCACCAAAAGTTATTTCACAGCCAGTTCATTTAACAATATATACCTGTAATTAATAAAAGTTAACCCTAAACTAGAGATACTGAAAAAATACTAATTTATTTAATCAATATTTTTAGGCCAAATCATAGGGAAAATGATATTTTTGTCATTTTTAATACAGTGTAACAATACCATTTCGGGCAAAATTATGAGTATAATTTGTGCCTAATTATTATTAAATTTGGACAAAAACAACAAGTTTCAGAATAATAGATAATCAATAAACAGAAAAAAACATCTGTTCGCCGGGAAGTTATGGAAAGTATAATAAATTATAAATTCATTACTATAAATTTTAGTCTTTTAAATTTTTTATTACAATTATAATTATAATGTTTAGTAACTTTGTATTTCACATCTAAATTCTAAGATGAATTTATTCTATCATGTACAACCAGGAAAGATTAAAGAAAATACAATTAATTGTTTTGGATTGTAATTTATTGTGACATTGAAATTTCTTATTAGCAATAGATTAATTATTTATTTAATAATCAAAATTTCAATATAAAATTAAATAATAATTATAAATATGTTGAATATATAATATTTGCTATCAAAAGCTCCAAAACCATATTATTTCCAGAGTCATTATAAAAAAAATGTTAAGTCGATTATTAATAACAGTAACCACAATGAATAATGGGTGGCCTCAACCTTCCTTGAATGCACTCATTCTCCTATTATGATACAGTACCTAATGCCTAGACGCCTAAAACAAAATGTACAATTTCAATAGCGTACATATTCGTAATACCACTTCTACAACATAAAGTGCAAAGCCATCTGTATCTCCTAAATTAATCTAGTGATAATTTGTTTTTATCAATAATTTAATAAAAACATCATCGATATTATCGTCATGATCAACATCAATGTATAGTTGATCCTTTTTAGATTCTGATTTGAAATTGATGAATTGCGAGACATTAGCATTGTCAAGGGGATTTAACAAATTTGAGGTAGTAACATGCAAATAAAATGATGAATAATTTCACATTTATTTTTTTTTTGCATCGGTTAGATTAAGGAAATTCACAACATTTTTATATATGAGCGCGCCAAGAGATTAGTACTGAACATAATCATCCTAATTTGTTTGTTAGAAATTATGACCAGTACAGAATAAATTCCCTTGACGACACTTTATATGACAAAATTGCAAAATAAAATATGCTACTTTATGCTTAAATTCTTAGATTACCTACGTCTGCCTGTCAGTTTATCTTATTTTATCTTATTGATTAAACTAAAATTGCGGCATACTGTTTAGATACATAATTAGTGCCCGTGATTTAAATATTAATATTAGGAACTCGTAGTAAATCAAGAATTTAATTTTCGCTAGAAGTAGTGAATGGGATATAATGCGTATGATATCGCATGATATAATAGTTTGGAATTTATAATTTCCCTTTGGAAAATATCGGACTTTTGCTCAAATTTTTACTTCGACCTTTTTGTCTTTGTTCATCCATTTTCAGAATTGTTACTCTTAGTTCCGCCTGACATTACGCTCTCTGGCCTAAATTATATTTCCTACATAAATTTAGATGGGATAAAATACGTATGAATGTGCATTAATTAATGCGCACGACTGAGGAATCATGCACAGCATGCAACCCATCTCTAGTTTGATGTGAAACTTATGTATTCTATGTTAATTAAGTGCTTTACTGATTAGTGATCCTTCCCAGCAATAATTTTCGATTGGTTAAGCTAATAAAATTTTATCGACTTAGGACGTTCTAAGAACCTCCATCAATGGATTCAGCATCTTATTGGTCTGTCTAAACAAACTGGCCAATCAGACTTTTTTGAATTCATTAAGACAAGTCACCCTTAGTTAACTTGGACAACAATTTTGGATTGGTCCGCCCTGTAAAAAAGTCAATCCGTGTTTTATATTCCATTCTTTTCCCATAAAAGTTCATATTTACGGAATTTATAAACTTAAATCATAGTTGATCATGTTGCAGATTACCGGATTCATGGAATTTTCACAAAAAAAAATATTAATATGGAAAATAACGGAAATATTCGGAAAAAATTTTTTACAGTGTTGGTAGAGATATATTAATGTGCTTATTGTTAAATGCATAGTTTTGTTTTTTTTTTTTTACAAGTTTAATAAATTAATACGAGATTACAGGACTAGACCGTAAATAATGTAAATTAAATACTACATTACCGTGTTAAATTTACAGTAAAATAATTATTTTTAGAAAATTGCTGTTAAGCTATCCAAAATGCTCATAGTGAAACGTTCTACTGATTGGCTAATGTAAATCAATTGTTGCCCGCATAATTTAGTTATACACTTTAAACTTCTTTTTGGTAGCGTAACATTGCACTAATAAAAAATCACTGCAAAGCCCATTTTTCACTTCAAAAGAACGTTTATATTCACTGTACAAAAATAATCAGATATAATCAGTAACTCCAAGTACTTTGCTTAGAATGCAAAGTACTATAGGTTCCCAAAATAAATAAGCTACCATTTTTGGGCAAAAAATACAAAGAAAAAAACGTTATTTTCAAATTGTTAAATTTTTCAAAAAATTGAAATGTGACTAATTATAAGTTGTCCAAATGACACCAAATTTTTAGTATAAGTGCAATTTAATGCCCTGAACAACTTTACTTAATGGTACATTTGATATATATAGCAGCTTTTTGCGATTTCTATTTGTGTTTTTAAAAAATGAGGAGGTAGCTTATTTTTGGGAACCTACAGTATGCCTACCATTTATTGGACCATATTGTAGAGTGAAGATAACTGGTAACGTTTTTGTTTAAAACTATTTTATTATGTCAGATTTAGATAAACATTAATTTTTAACTGTTTAATTTGAATAGGTATGGGCTTTTATAAGTAGATAATCCAGGCTTAATATTTAAATTTGGTCAGTTCTCATAGTGCATTTTGGCTTGTAAGCATAGCTGGTGGTAGAATTAATTTGGCAAATAAATATGGTTACAGCAAGTGCTGTATTATTTGCCGTAATTATTTTGTGCCATAATGCCACAATGCTGTAATGCTGTAATGCCATAATGCTGCAAAACCGTAATGCCTATGATGCCATAATGCCATATATTGCTGTAATGCTGTAAGTAATGTTATAATGCTATAATGCCATTTTATCTAAATATTATAATTCTTTGTGTTGAAATTATAGTTGTTAGGTTAGTGTGATGACGAAAGATGAAACAAACAAAGTTACTACTAAAAGATGAAGTCCCAAATTCATCTAATGAAAGATGAAGCCTAAAATTGAAAGACAAGACCTAGTGCACCTGCCAAAAAAAAGAAAAAAAAGGCAGATGTTGTTTGTTTTGTCTCTTATTTGTAGGTATAATATCATAAAGAACATAAACAGGTATTATAGTGAGTATTGTTTTTTAACTTACATGGTTGTTGTCACAACAAGCTATTATTATTCATGTGACTATCATCTCTGATAGACCACAATTTCATGGCTAATGTCACAGCAGGCCATTCAATCAAATATTGTATTATTTCAAATCAAGGAATCAATGTAACAAGAGCTAAAGTCAAGTTTGCAGAAAAGACAAAATTAACTCTCATCAATTTTCCCATGCCTGCTAAAATTCTATAACCCAATTACCTCATACTTACTCATTTGCCATGTGCAAATAATCTCTATTTTTTACAAAGCAGCTTGTGCAAATAAAACAAGGTTTACTATTATACCATATATTTCCAAAAATAATCTACACCGAAAATAAGCTACCTCTGATTTTTTTCAAAAATCTCAAAAAATGCGTTAGCAGTTGCTATATATAAAACTTTTTTTACTAAGTAAACTTCAAAAGTTCAATTATGTAAAGTTGTTCAGCGCATCAAAATACACCTATAGTAAAAATTTGGTGTTATTTGGACAACTTTTTTTAGTACATTTTTCAATTTTTTCAAAAACGTCTATACACTAAAAATAAGCTACCCTATGTTTTTTTGTGTAATTTTTGGCCCAAAAAAGGTGGCTTATTTTCAGGAATATATGGTAAATGATTTTTTGAAAGATCTCTATATTTAGTAATTGCTGAGCACTTGAACAAACCAATATATGATACTTGAATTGTGTATTTATGCACTTTCTGTGTATACAATATACATGTTTTACTTTATATATAAAATATTTTTATTTATTACAAAATAGACAGCAATGTAAGCTTATTATACTTTTATCAGTAGATTGTTCTTTTTAGATTCAAATTTATATACAGTTTTATGATCAAAGTTTCGATAGTACAAACAAATTTTTAGTCTGAAATATCATCTTTATTATCTTTTACAGCTTGAGAATCAATTTCTTATGCACTAAATAGTTGTTTTAAATAATTGTCTTCTGGTTTAGTACATTTTTGAATTATTATATGTTCATTGTTATCTATATAATTTATAGCAGAGCCTGTACATTTTACATGTTTTTAAATGGTTGCAACTGATTTTTGAAAACTTCTAAACATAATATTTTTGCTTAGCTGCAACTAAAAGCTGTAAAAATTTTAAGTCTGTGCATTTTAATGTTTTTGATTGGCTGCAACTAAATTTTGAAAAACTTTTAAACAGAAATAGACAAGGGAAATGGGTCTGTGCATTTTAATATTTTTGCTTGGCTGCAACTAAAAACCATGAGAATTTTGTGTGTATCTTAACATTTTTAATTAGCTATAACTGAAAATTGTAGAAATTTATTTCTTTAATCATTATATATTTTTTGATTACAATTTTGAATTAGAGTTACTGAATAAATGTATGTTTTGAATTCTTAATTTGAATCTGTGTTTTTTAAATTTTTACTTCATAATTACTTCATTTCTGAATTATTATAAAATTACTGTGAATTATCAATTTTTTGAATTGAAGTTATTTACTTATTTTAATTTATTATTTTGAATTTAAGTTATTAAAGTTGCTCAATAAAATTTCTATTAAAGTTGTATATACATCTTAAATTTCTAATTAAGTAACTACAGTATAGGCATCCTTAAATCAATATATAAAATACATAACTTTTAAAAGGTTATAAATGAAAAACTAGAATAGTTATAAACCAAATCTCTTCATAAATAAAATAATAAAATCAAACCTAAAGAACAAAGTTATGAAGTTAATTTTTTTGGTTAATTAGAATTTAATCAAGTTATAATCTTTTAAAATTACCCAATTTTATTAATAAATTTACAAATTTGGCCACTTTAATTTTGCCAAAATTATTTAAAATTATTATAATTTTGGCCAAAATTATAAAAAATTTTTTTTATTAATATTGGTTTATATTCTAATATTTATATTATCCAATAATATTGCTTTATTTGTATAAGGTTACACGACTTATATTAAAAATTTGGCCGCTGATATAAAAAACTTGTTGGTTTAAGAATGCTTGCACTGTATTACATTTAAATTCTTAATTTACAACATATTGAATTATTTTGAAATATTATTACTTTTACTATAATTTACTTCAAAATTACATTCCAAATTAGGTCTAAAATAACTGAATAATCAGGTTTTAATTTCTGATTATAATGTTATTGATAATCTAAATCATATTTATATAATTGGTTAATGTAAATAAAGATCAATATAAATCGAATATTATGAATGCTTTTTTTATTTTTTTAAATAATAAGTAATCATTAATAATTATAATAATAATAATAAAGAGGCTTTCAGAAATTACATAATTTTTTAGTGGTGAGTGGAGTCCCAAAAATATCAGGTTATAATTATAATTCTGGTAAAATTTTTATTATTTTTTTTTTGGTATTAAGATGAGGTCCTGCTTTTATCTTTATTAATAATTTAACCAGCTGCTTCTGCGAAACTAGCTGTACTTTATACAAATTACTTTGAATAAAATTTAATAAACTATATGCAAAAATTGAAGCTCAGGCTATTTTATCTGTGACCTAAATCTACTAGAGTGGTCAAGACTCATCTAGATTTGTATAGTTAAAATATAGTTAGTAGAAGTGCTAAATTTGGCTTTAAAAGTAGACTATATATCTATTTTTCTAATTGCTTGTCCAATAGGTGGACATGTATTAAAGGGAGTATGTAATCATCTGGTTGACTACAAATATAGCCATAGGTATAATTTTTATATTTATATGATTTAGAGTGATAGTTATTAGCTTGTCTATTGTTAGTATAAGGATTGTGAGTAGGTAAATTTTGGGTTTCCTCCAAGTAAAAAAATTGCAACAGTAGGGTATCCAGATTTGATCATAGATTTGTTCATTAATATCTAGCAACATTTGAATAATAGTAGTAGATACAATTTTATAGAAAATATTGAAGCTTTGAATAGATTAGATTATAGGTATTGGTATAAGTCCTTCGAGTATTGTTTCTATATAATATAGATTGGATAAATGTTAAAAAGTGCTAAAGGCTTGATGGCTAGCAAGCCTATGTTCCAATTCTGGTAGTTTGAGATTTGATAGTTCAAGTTTGGACTTTTGTAATATATTATAGATAGTATTTTGAATAATATTGTGTATTAGAAGGGAATTATTGCAGGTAAGCAAATGAAAGTAGGAATCAGGTTGATTTTACTGAAAGCAGTTAAAGGTATAGAAAGATTTTGTAGTAGTGGAAATATGAGGGTAGTTTATTAAGAAGCATTTTACATTTAAAAGCTTTTAGATAGTTAAGTTTGAAATTAGTAATATTGTGTGTAGGTTTTTGGTTATGATTAAAGTATTTCCATATAGAATTCTAGTCAATTAAATGAGTAAAGCCTGACTATTCACTATTGCATTTTTGTGAAGACCACATAGCAATAATGTGAGCTCTACAAATATTCTTAACAAGATATCTAGTTGGATGTTTTATAGGAAAATTATTCCACTGCAATATATGGTATTGGTTATAGATATTATTATAATTGAGCTGCAGATTTGATAATGAAGTATAGTAATTTTTGGCTAGCAAATCTGCTATATTGTTAAATAGGTTATTAGAATGTGCTTGAACTTTAGTAAAATTAAGTTGAATATTGAGAGAATTGATTATATTAAAAAGAGTTTGCCATATAGGCCAGTAGTTGGATTTAAATTGTTTTGTAGATGCATGGTTTAGAGTAATTAGAGTTTGATATTTGGAAGTAATTGATTGAAAGTCTGTAAAAATATGAACTTGAGAATTGCATGATACTGTAGTGATTGCTGATAAAATAGCATTAATTCTGCTTTATAAGAAGATGGCCATAGTTTAATTGATGCTAAAAATTGATATATAATTTGGTTATTCATAATTTGAACCCAACCTATGCCCATTGAGCAGCGATTAGTGCCAATATCTGTGACTGAGCCATCAGTATAAAATATAAAGGAAGACTGTACTACATTATTAAGAGCAATTTGTTAAAGAGTAGTAGTTGCCTGATTTGGATGAAATATATTAGATACTATTTCATTATTAATATTGATTAAAGGTAGTTGAGGTATAGTTAATAGGTGTTTAATAGCTGTAGAGCAAATTAAATCTATAATATTTGCGTGTAGATTAATATGAGATAGTGAAGAATATCAACCAAGAAATTGTGTAGAGAATATAATTGGGACTTTAATAGTACAAGTATGTTGGATTCTTTTAGACTTTAAATAACAATTTGAACAGTGTTCAAATTGTATTTCTGGGGATGGATAAAATAAGGTGTGGTTGGTATTAAAGCTAATTTTCCAATGACTAATAGATGCTATTTTGTCATCCAGATATTTCCTAATTTTTCCAATAATAATATTGTTATCTTGGTATGTTAGGAGCTATAGTTTGAGCTTTTTTGGAAAATAATCTATATTGTAAGCAAAGGAATTAATACCAGAAGATTGGTAATGTGGTAGTAGAGTTCAGTAAAGCCCATAAGAAGTAACCTTATCCTCAAGGTATGAGAACCATAGTGGTTGTCTACCTTTTGGAATTTGGTGAAGTCTTGGTAATAGATCGTGCCAGCAGAGTAAAGTGCTATTATCAGCAGTATAAAGCTGTTCTAGATATAGAATTTTGTGATATCTAAGCTGTTTTTTGAATTAAATATATTGTGAATGTTGAATAAGGATAGGTTCAATTAGTTGATGTGCATTACTAATCGTTTTTGGCTATATAATTTCTTGATTAGCAGTTATTTGCATATTAAGATGAGTAAGAAGTTGGATAATTTTGAAGTTTGTGGTATATTTATTAGGTCCATCAATAATAGGCTGGGAATGTTGAAGTATATTTGTAGTTGACCAGAGATTGTTTTGTAATTGTTGTAGTTTAATTGTTCCTAAAATTGAGGAATCATTGATTCTATGAAGAAAGTTAGTAATATGGTGTTGAAATTAAATGTCCCAAATATTATGGATATTATAAAGATGGTGATTAAGCATAGTGCTATTAGAAATAGACCGTGATAGATTTGCTTTGTGCTTAGCTACTATTAAATATTTGGCTAAAATTTTAGCGCATATTGTATGTAGAAGTACAATATTATGAATTCTATATTCAAGTATTGGGATAATTATAGTATTAATAGCATATATAATTTGTTTGTCTGTAATTTTTTTAGTACTGGCAATATTAACTAGTTAAAAAATCTCTTCTTGAATAAGTTGGATTTGTTTAGATATTTTGTTATCTAAAGTAAACCAATATCCCAAAAATTTGAATAGTTGGTTTTTAGGAATCCTTGGTATATTATAGTTAAGAAAAAAGATATTGTAATTGGAATTATTATTGGTAATAAATAGGGATTTATAGGGATTGACTTGTATATCTGCCATTTGGTCAAATGAGGTAGCTATATTAATAATTTGTTCTAATTCAGTTTTAGATTGGGTGATCCATAAAGTATTATCCATATAAGCCAAAACTAATAAAGAAGTATAAAGTTTTTTGGTAGTTAAATATGGTGTACAAAAGCTTGTTTGCCAAGATGTAGTAAGTATATAGCCAGTAAAATAAGAAGATATATAATGAATAAGAGGATCATAATAAATTCTCCAAAAGAGAGGAGTTAGGAGTTATTGTTTCTTCTTGGTCCATACCATTTTTAACTAAGTAAAAATTAGTTAGCCTAAGATTAGTAATAACTCTATTGTGTCAGTCAAATAAAAGATTAATAAGTATATTGATAAGTTGAGTAGGCATTTGAATTCTAGCCAAAGATTTATGAAAAAGATCAAAATTAACAGAGTTATAAGCTTTGCTCATATTTTGCGATATAAGCCAAAGTTGAGAACTGTTACATAATGCATCCTCAATAATATTATTAAGTTATGATTAGGAATTGAAATACTATTGCCTGGAAAAGCAATAAAGTTATAAGGTGATAAAATTTTGTGTTTTGTAAAGATATGATTAAGACAATTAGTAAGGAGTTTAGTGTAAAGTTTTTTAATATATTCTAAAAGACTAATGGGTCATGTATTTGAAAGATTACTATCAAAAATTGGTTTTTTAGAAATAGGAAAAATCCTTCCTTCTTTCCATTGTTTAGATATAGATTGTTGTGTAAGACATCTATTAAAAAGGGCTATAATAGCTTGAAGAAAAAAAAGTCCTGTATGCTTAATCATTTTATAACTAATTCCAGATGGGCCACAGGCTTTGTTATTAGGAAGATGCTGAAATGTAGTAAAGACTTCATCAAATGTAAATTCTTCCAAAATGTGATTGTACCAATTAGTATTAATATTAGATTTAGGTCATATTCAGCTTTCCAATGAGTATTATACGTAAAGATTATAGTCAATATTACAAGTATGGGTCCATTAATCAAAATGGTTACGAATATGGTCCTTAATAGCATAAGGTTCTGTAATAGTACTTGTATCTGTATTAATATTATTGAATTTAACTGGGTCTTTATCCCTTAAACCATCCAGCAGATAAATTTGCCCACTAGAATTTTTTTTACATATTTTTTAAAATTACTAAAAATTTTATTATGGATATGTTCCTCTATCACTAAGCTAAAATAAAACTTTAGCATATTGTTAATTGATATCTATTAAAATTTTAATTATATATATATTCAAATATAAAAGAAAACTTTGCTCAAATATAGCCAATTCTTTACTTTTACTATAAAATTTTTTCAAAAATTTTTAAAAATTTTCAAATTTTTATATATTCCTGAAGAAAAAAAAATTTTTCTCTATTAATTAAAGTTAAAATTTTAATTATAAAACTATAAAAACTTTTATAATAAAAGTTGTTTATAATAACTTAATCTATAATTTGTATCAAAATTATTGGGACATATTCTTAGAATTTTAAAAAGTTTGTCAATGGTCAAAAATAAAATCTCTAAAAATCAAAAATTTTTAAAATTTTAAAATTTTTTTAGCTTATAGTCAATTTAAATTTTTTCTATAGAAATATGAAAATTAAAATCATTAAAATATAATCTATATTCATAGTTATTATTTAAAAAAATTTTTAAAATAACTTGATTTTTAATAAAAATAAATCAGAACCAAATTTTAAAAATTCATTAAAAATTCTAGTAAGCAAATTTGCCTGCTAAAACAGACAGTTTAAGGGATAGTAATTAAGAATACTATTAATCATTGAAGTTGGGTTGGTGGCAAGTTTGTTGCATCTTTTAGAAATATCTTATTAATTTGTTGTCTTATTTCTTTAGTATTTTCAATATTACGAGCATGAAATAATACTTTTTATTCAAGATTTGTAGTAGAAATCCAGTTTGGTAATAGGTTATATGTAGTTGGTAATTTCTGGTCAAATTTTTATAATTCTGGCCAAAAGTATAAAATTATTAAATTATTAATAACTATTGTTCTACTAAATCAATTTAGATGATTTAGCTACCAAAATGTTTGTCTTGCCAAGTCAATTCCAACAAGCTCAAAATTGTTAAAATCTAATTACAGGGTCCCAAGATCATTCAACTATTGTTTAATTTTAATAGTGTTTTTTAGAATTACTAAGTAAATTTTTTTAATATTGAATAACTTTTTGATCTACTGGCCCATATTGAATTTAACTAATGTTCATCTCAGTAAAACAATTCCAACAAGCCAAAATCACTAAATTCTAATTACAGAATTCCAAGATCGATAAAGATTTGTAATGTTAGACAAACAATAAAAATTTTATTGATCTTGAAATTCTGTGATTAGAATTTAGCGATTTTGAGCTTTTTAGAATATCTCACTAAGACAAACATTTTGGTAGTTAAATAATCCAAAATGTTCCAAAATGGTCAGTAGATTAAAAGTTATTCAATATTAAGGAAATTTACTTAGTGATTCTAAAAAATCACTATTAAACTTATACAAAAGTTAAATAATCTTGGGATCCTATAATTAGATTTTAACAATTTTGGGCTTTTAGAATTATCTTAGTAAGATGAACATTTTAATAGTTAAATTATCTAAATTGGTCTAGTAGAACAATAGTTATTATCAATTTCATAAATTGAAATATATATATAAATTTTAAAAATATAAAATTTGATTGGCTAATAAAGTATCAGTTGTGGCTGAGTGGGATAAAATTTTAATTTATTAGTAACAAAATATTATATAATTTCTGGAAACCCTCTAATAATAATGATAATAATATAATAGAGTGAAACCTGAGTTTTTTAGAGTAAAATTTAAGTTTTTTAAATTATGTTATTGTGATTAAAACAATTCTAAAATAGTAACTAACCATAACCCTAGCTCTAACATCAATAATGTAACTTAAGCAAACTCAGGTTTCACCCTGCTATATAATAATAATAAAACAAACATAATAATAATAATAATAATAATGATAATAATATAATAAAATAATGCACATTTTAATTAATATAAAAATTAATAAATATTATGTTCTATGATGCTGTAATGCTATAATGTTGTAATACTATAATGCTTTAATGTTGTAATAACATAATTCTATAATGATATAATACTATAATGCTGTTCTATTATAATAGTAGAACAAACAAATAACTTATTTCTTTATTGGCACTACAGTAATTCACAGCAATAATTATTAATACTTTTAAAATCATGAAATGTGATTTTTTCAAATTTTTTTTTTGTTTAATTACATAATTGAGCTAAAAAAAGTCAATCAAATGTTTTACAAATTTGAAAGCATTTTGTAAAATAATCCTAAGTTCAAAAACAAATACAATTACAAGTGCAAAAACAAGAACTGCTCTGCAATTATAAAAAAATACAGTATTAATAAAATTATTAGGGCCATGTCATTAATCATCTGATTATTTTTTATCAGAGGCCTACCTCCTCTCTCTTCTTTAATATATATATAGTCAGGTTTTTATATATAATTCAACTTTTTTTTACCCCCTCACCCCTAAAAAATCATCTGATTTTTGTCACTCCCCTTAGATATATTAGCAAATACTATTGATTTCTAAGTTTTTTGTAAATTTTTTGGTCAGAATTTTTGTTGTCAAGATTATTTGATAATAACTAATTTTTAGTAATTCTTATAGCTTATAGTTTTATATCGATCTACTATCCAATAGAATTATAGTTATATAAGAATGTAGTGACCTAGAGAAGTAGCTAGATTGTTACCCCAAGTAGCAAATTGAAAATTCAATTTCTACTGGTGATGATAATAAAATTAGGCCTGTGCTGCAGTAACTGTAACTCAATATTAGATTGGTGAGAAAACCTATAACCTTGGTTCTACTATCTTGAATGAGAGATTGCTGACACAATAGTGTATTGTTATACCAAAAATCCAAAAAATTAGAGAAACAAAAACCCATTTAGAAAGTTCCAAGTAAGAAGGTAGATTAATGATCTTTGATAGTGCTACTATAAATAAGATTAGTACTAGGGTTAGAATAAACTTTACAAGAGCAAAAGATGTTTCTAGTAGTTTAGAGTGGCACCAGACTATGAGTGTTAGTATAATACAAATGTGTCAGATGGTAATATAGGATATGGTTGTCTAACTGGTACAGAATTGTCTACAGGTTAAAGTAACTCTAAGGCAGGACCCTGAAATATACATAGATAGGTCAGATTAATTATAGAGTTACTAAAAAAAGAAAAAGTTTGCAGAAAAAACTTTAAAAATAAGCAATAAATTACTATAAAAAGAAAAGATCTGTATAAAAAATCTCAAAAATAAGCAAACTCATATCTAACCTATCTATGTATATTTTGGGGTCCTTCTAAGGCCATTTTGAATGCAATTAGTGGAGTTGCTATATAAATCAGAGAATTTTGAATAGACAATACTTGTAGCAGGTTGCAGATATAATAGCTTGTGTAAAACCTTCAGGCAGACTATTTAAATTAGACACTAAAAGTGCACATATACTAGTTGTACTCTTGTTTATATAACTGATAATATAGATTGTATCTTATTTGAGCTAACTATTTTAATTTAATAAAATGGTCCAATTAGGCTAAGCATAGTAGCTGCCTAATATCAAGAAAGTTTTTTTAGTGCAACTTTGTGCAAATTTCTAAAAAAAACAATTATTAAAAATTAATGCAAATCTGTGATCCTGCCAGTAATCGTTGAAGAAATTTTTTAATTTCTGTACAAATTTAATTTTTTGCACAGATTTTTAATAATTAACAATTCAATAATCTGTGCAGAATGTAAAAAATAAACTATAAACTCTCCTATTATTATTATTATTATTATTATTATTATTATTATTTTTATTATTTTATTATTGTTATTATTATAATTGAGTTTGCTAAAACACACCACTAGTGCCAACACCACAATGGTTTTTACCAATCGCATTTTTTAAATGCAGTATAATGTAAAGATCTTGTGTAATATAAATTTTTTGCCATTTTGCTATTTTTTTCAAAAATACCTTCTAACTTAAAATCTTATTTATGAAATCACCATTTTTTTTAAAAAAAATTCCTTGTGAAACTTTACTATATACTATGCCTCATCCTAACCCCTAACAATTAACTCTTACTTAACATTTATTAAATTCAAATTTTGTTTATTTTTTTTTGTTTATTTTTTTATATTGATCTTTATGTTATACCACATACTGGTGTTGAACACCAGTAGTGCGTTTTAGTAAACTTGATTATAATTATTATTATTATTATTATTTATTATTATTATTATTTTATTAAATACTAAATACTAGCTAATTTTTCATATATTAAAAATATTTATATATTTTAACAATATAATTTATTACAAATATATAATATTGGTCAATTATAAAATTTTACAAAAATAATAAAAAAAATATTTTTTATTAAAAAAAACCACAAAACATATTATATAAAATACTATAAAAATGCCTTAAGAACATACACAAATACTATAAAAATACATACAAGTATTATATAAATACTATAGAGATACCAGGACCCCAAAATATATATAGATAGGTCAGATTAATTATAACATTACTAAAAAAGAAATGATCTGTAGAAAAAACTTCAATAATAAGCAAAAATTACTATAAATAGAAAAGATCTGTATAAAAAACATCTAAAATAAGAAAATTTATTTTTAACTTATCTATGTATATTTTGGGGTTCTGAGACACTATACACAAATGCTATAAAGACCACTACAAATGCTGTAAAAACACTACAAAAATGCTAAAGAAACATATACAATCATATAAAGACACCACA
Source organism: Gigaspora rosea (assembly GCA_003550325.1). NCBI lineage: Eukaryota > Fungi > Glomeromycota > Glomeromycetes > Diversisporales > Gigasporaceae > Gigaspora > Gigaspora rosea. The sequence goes on from QKWP01001021.1 coordinate 101,129, forward strand.
CAAATTACCATAGAGACACCACAACTATCATAGATAAACCATTATACAAATGCTATAGAAACACAAGAAAACTGATAAAAAACCTATTGTGAGAGAGAAAGAGAGTGAGAGAAAGAAAGTGAAAGAAAAAGAGTGAGAGGGTAAGTGAGAAAGTGATGAGCTTAATTAAAAATGAACCTATGCCCCTAGGTGTTATTTTGCATTTATATAGTTTATCATCTATTTTTGGTTTAGTGTGACTGCATCATGCAGCTATTTATATAACAAACATAGCTGAAAAAGTTATTTATTCATTCTGACACTTTAATAGCTATACTTATATGTTAAGATATGATCTATTACTCATTTGCTATTTAAATTTCAGATATTTGACCATTTTACAATAATTTGAAAAAGCAAGACAAAAAAATCTATTTATAATATAGAGTAGAAAATAAAACTATACAAATACGTAATAAAATAATAAGGCAAAAAGTAAAATTACTAATTCAAAATAAAAGTAAAAAAAATGCATTTATTTAATATAAACAAAAATTATAAAATTTAAGTTTATTTTTTATTCAATTAACAAACTTAAATAGGCAGGATGCTTAAGTAAATCTGTGAATAAATCTGTTAACTTCCATTTTGCTTCATGATTTTCAGCTGGATGTGTAGTACCAAAATCTTCATCAAAAATTATCATCATCTAATAAATTATTGTCAACTAATTCATTATTATTTGTATTGATTTCATCATTATTACTTTCTTCTTTGTCTACTAATTTTGTCTATCAAAATACTAAATAGTTCCAATTCTCAACACTTTGAATATCTCCAGTGCAATTTTTAAATTTATCTTTCACTATTTGACTCATTTAATTCTTCAACATCAGTATCTTTACTTGTATTAAAAATTTCATCATTATTCTCTAAATGTATTTTGTGCCTGTTGTGCAACATTTGTTTTTACAAAATTTTTTTTTTTGTCTAGCTAAACTTTCCTTTAAACGTTTATGTCATAATTTATTTCTTATTTGACATATCTTTAACACTTTATCAAACTAAATTAAAATTAAAGATTAAAAACAAATTATAGTATATAGTATATAGGCATATAGAATAATTTAAAATAAAATATTATAAATTACTAGCATTCAGTTTTATCAAGAAGTATAAATCCAACCCATTATAGAAAATAATCATTCTACTAAAGCATTAGCTACTGAAATTGAAAAAATTTTTAAAGCTACAAAATGCAATACTTTTGTATAACCTGCAATATAATTTCAAAAGTTTAAAGAATCATCAAACTGGTTATATGTTTCTTGATCAAAAGGATTTTTTTCTGCACAATACTGCTCTAATTCTGCAAAAATAACTACAGGTTTTTTATTAACCCAATTAGTATAATAGTAATATACCTATTTGCCTAAATGAGTATATGAAAGGTTTGAAAGTGTAAAATTAAATTTTGTATATTTGTATTTTGGATGAAGTGAAAAATAAAGAAGTAAAAAAGGCTGTTTCCACTCAACCTATCATTTTTCTATCTTTTGAATATAATAGTTTTTTAAAGAAATATTAGAATTATATTTTAAAAATTTTACAATCTATCCAAAAGCATAAAGAACTTCATATAATCGTGCACCATCTGTTTGTAATTTATTTAAAGCTGCACAGTAAGGTTCAATTAATTTATATAATTCTTGTAATTTTCTCTACCAATCAGAACTTGAAAGTTTTCTTGAATATCAATTGGAAAACCATAAAAAGAGCTATCATCACTATTTTTGATTTTTGTCATTAAATTCTAAATAAAAAATTCAATTTTATTGTTAAATATATAAATAATTGTATTATATAATAAATATATATTAACCTTTAAAGCAGCTTTGGAATTTAAAATACTTGAAAAACAATAAAAATAGCTATTCCAACGTGTATAATTTGGAGTTATTAAAGCAATATACTTTCCTTTATAGATAGTTACTTGTTTATCCTTTAAATAGCTATAAAAAAAATCTGATTTGTGAAAATAAGTAACTACTTCAATTGCATTTCAGCTATAATTTTTAGCTTACTATCTTTTTTAAAGATATTGCCAATATATAAATTTATTAATAGCTAAAACATAGCAAAAAAATTTTATTTCAAAACTCTTTTTGAAGTCTTTTTCTAAAAAAATATTATGGTCTGGTGCAAAAATGTAGATACATAACATATTTTATAATAAAAAAAAATTTTTAAATTTAATATAAACATTTAAATATATTTATTTATTATACAGATCTGTGGATTTATTTTAATGTAAATTTTATTAAAAAATTTTATTTATATAAAAATTTTTATTATTGACTTATATTTTCAATTTGTAAAATGCAAAAATATGAATAAATTAAAATTAAATAATTAATTTATCTAAATATAAAAGTTTTTTAATTTTTAATTATCTATTTATAATTTTTTTGTACTAAATAATCTATTAATATAAAATTTATTATCTTTTTATATACATATTGTTGTGTAATAATGTTTTTAAAATTTAGTAGTTTTATTAAAAAAAGCAAAAAAATACCTTTTAAAAATAACTATATTTTTGTTACTAATTTACAATTTTGTAAGTTTTTAATATACAAGTATATTTTTATATATATGCTAAATATATAGTTAAAATTTTAGCTTAATTGAATCAGTAATTGTTAAAATATAAATTTTTAAATATTTAATAATAATTACAGTCATCCTTCCATATAGTCACCTCCCATACAGTCACAAACTTTATACAGTCACATGATTTTAAATTCCCGTTTTTTTATTATTAAAAATTTCTCTATACAGTTACAATTATGCTATAATCACTATCACATTTTTTTAGAATTTTTTGAACAATTTTAATAATAAAAATCCTTCTATATAATCATAATCTAAAAAATTTTTATTTTAACAAAACTGATAAAAAACAGGCATTCTAAAAATAGAAATATGTTAAAAACAATCAGTAGGTCATGCGAATGACTATTGTCATGGTTAAATTCATTACTCCAGAATTTGTGGTGCCAATCGGGGCCTGGGAGTGGCATGATCGGAGATTTAGGGTCTTGCATGATTTTAATTAAAAGTCTAAATATTGATTGCATGAACGATGCATAAATAATAATGTAAATATGTATATAAAAAAGTAATTGCAATGATATTTATTCAAAGAATTAAGGTCGAATGTATAACTTTGTTATGTATCTTGGATATACATAGTAATAAAGAACTCATATCTGTTTCTTATAATGATCGACACCTTTATATTTACAGTACGGTACTGTACTGTGCATACATACTGTCACAATTTGAAATTGTGACATTAGAAGATTTGAATTTCCCGATTAGTTTACCACCATAGATTTTCTCTTTATTTAATATAGATAACTTCGTTAAATGATAAAACTTGATATATAATTACCTTTTTTTTGTAAAAATCTCCATAACACATTAACTTGTTAGCACGTATGCGTGTTAAGGGGCACTGATTATAAACATTATGTCAACGTGCTATACTAAGTTGTACCATCACATAGCATGTTAAACAACACGTTAACATGTTAAACAATACATTAATGTGTTTTATATTAAATTTAAACCGAATAAATTTGACTTCAATAAAGAGAGAGACCACGATCCAATAAAATAGAATCCAACACTAAATACAATATAATAGAATACAAATAGAGAAGTTTCCTTGATTTTACTTAAAAGAAAAATAAAGAAAGTAAGCTAGTATAGTGCTAAAGAGACCTTTATTTGATTAAATCAGAAACCTATCTCCTAGTAGCTATTAGAGTTAAATTGGTAAAACGTATACACTCTCCTACCTTAATAGTACAATACGTAATAATGCTAAGCTATATATTCAAGCTATTCAAATTAAATCACAGTTTAAGACTATTTACCCACTTTGTATTTTATGTAATACTAATGGTTGTGAATGGTCTACTCAGGCACTAATTGTATTTCAAGAAAAATTTAGGTATAATATATGGTTTATATTTATTATGAACCGCACCTATGGTGGTTTTATGCTTATTACAGTATAATGAAATTTATTATTAAAATAAGCTATTCAAGTTCATGTAGTTTACGATTTAATTTCATTTTATTTGTTTTAATTTTGTATGTGACATAAAGAAAATTTATCAACCTATAAGCTTAAAATAAACTATTCGGGCTCATAAATATTTAATTCAATTTTTTTGCGTTAATATAGATAAATATAATTTTTTTTGTGTTTAAAATAAGCAATTAATTTCACTATAATTTCATTTCAATTTAGTGCATGACTATAAAGAATTTGGGTATGGTCGGCCAAATATGTATTTACTAGTTAATTAATTAAGTTGTGATCTCTAAATCTAGTAATCATATTTATGGTTTTGGTACCATTTGAATCATCTCAATGAGACAATTCTAATGAATAAACTTAGAGTTAATACCTGTATCTGGATCCAATTATTTATATCTGGTTATTGATCTAATAACAAGATCCAAATCTTATTATTAGGATCCAGATCTAATCAAAGATCCAGCTTTAAAAATAAGACTCAGTTTATATATAATAGGCAACTACTACTGACAACTCTAATTCTTACAAATCGTAATACCGAATATTGAACAGCAGGTGCATTGCATTTGATAACAATAAGAACAGAAGCAAGCTTTATGTGAACAGCATATAACAAGATTACAAAGGTATTTAACAATCTATATGAATTTTAAAAGAAGACAATATAGAATCACCTCACCTTTCCATTTAATCTTACACAATCTTAGGTCATTTAAAAAAATTATACCATGTAAGCGATTACTTTAAAGTACTTTATTAGACTATTTTTATACTTTTTACAATTTCTATTTATGTATTGTATATGCTTACAGAAAGTTAGCTAAATTAATAATGAAGGTTTTGCTAATCACCAATACATATACTCTTTTTCAATATGTGTAATGTTTTGACAATTTTTTATCATGTTTTCAATATACTTTAATAAATATTCGATTTTCAAATTATAGTACTAATTTATTTTACCTCTATTAAGTCACAATATTTATTTTTAATATAAGGCGTAATTATATAGAGGCAACCTTTATACAGTCACACCTCTTTATAATCATGGTATTGGTGTGTGCCCAACTGTGTGATTATATGGGAGGATGACTGTACTATATATAAAATTACTATATATAAAATTTTGTTAAAATAAATTAGTTTTTAATCTATATTTTAACAACTACTAATCCAATTAAGTTAAAATTTTAACTGTATATTTAGCATATGTATAGCAATGCAGTTGCGTAGTACAAGCTTATAAAGTTGCATATTGGTAGCAAAAATAATTTTTTTTAAAAAAAAATTTTTTTTTAAAAAATAGAATTTTTTAAAAAATTTATTATAAAATAAACTTATTATAAAATGATAATAAAATTATATCAAAATGTAGCTTAGGTCTTTCTTTATTAGGTATAAAAAAATTATAAATAAATAGTTAAAACTGAAGAACTTTTGTATATAGACAAAATAACTTTTAGTTTTCATGTACTACATTTTTGCACTGGACCATATATTATTATAAATTAATTTAAATTATAGTAATTAAATTTATTATATTACCTTGTGGCCATATTGAGTGTGGTCAATTGAAATAGCCCATTTTTACAATTTTTTGAAAAATAAGTTTTTATTAGATTTATATAAATTTTGACATGATTGACATTTTTTAATTATAAATAAAAGTCGATATGTATAATAAAAAATCAAGATAATGTAAAAGAAAAATTATATAAAGCTGCATAGATCTAGCACATCAGAGGTTACCCAATAGTTACATGTTATCTTTAGCCAATCAAAATCATAAAATTTGATTAATCCCAAATCAGTCCGAAAATCAAAACAAATGATTAAACTCAGTTATCTCAAAATAAGATATATGTAAAAATGGCTGTTTTAATTGACCACACTCTATATATTCAGGTGCAGAATCTGTAACTAGTCCATTTATTAAAATACCACAAGCTTTAATTGAATTAAACAAACTTTTTATTATTAACACAACAGTTTGCCAATTTTTATATTTGTTACTTAAATTTTCAACATTCTATGGTAAAGATAATCCATTTGCAGTAATTAATGTACTTCTAATAATATTTTGCAAAGCTACATTTTTCTAGCATCATATGATAATGTAACACCAAGATCATTTTGTGTTGCAGATTGAATAATATTTTCTAAAACATTTCTGTTTCATGATTTAAAATATGATTTGAAAAATCTGATCGATAAGGAAAAGTACTAATAGATTTAAAAATCATATAAGATTTTGTACTTCTGGATCTTCAATCTATTGAAAAAACTACCCACGAGAAACTATAGCCCAGATTAATAATTTTTCATATTGTTTTAAATATTTTTTGAAAATTAGATTTAAAAAACTTATTTAAATTTTTATAATCTAACTTTCTTTTTTATTTATTTGTTGAAGAACTTCATTTTGTGGATCTAAAATTTCTTGTTGTTTTTCAGAAGAATATTCAGCAAGAAAAAATTGATATGACTTGAGATGATTTTTACAATCATGACTTTTATAAGTAATTTTTAATTTTTTTGTAGCAATTTCATTACCAAAACTATTAATACAAAACTTGCAAATAGAAAAAATAATGGTTTTATTAGCTTTTGTTTCATTCTTTAAAGTATTCTGCAAGATAATGTTCTTTGGATAGCATATTGATAATAATGAAAAAAAAAGCAATTGTAAATAATAAATATTCATTATATATATATATCAATAATTATTTTTAAGTTTTAATCAATTACTATTTTAGTATAATAGTTTGTATACAAATATGGTAATTGTACAATATACATAAAATTTTATTTTTAATAACTTACCAAATTTAAAACTTTATGGTTAATTTATTGTAATGGATTTAACTACTTATTTATATATAATTAGATTACCAAAACTAATTAAATCATATAAGTATATTTAAGAAAAAACTTGTCATTGGGCTTTTAATTATATTGAAAGCTTGATAACTAATTATTTTTAAGCATACTTATATGTATAACTCCAAAGTAAAATTTTGAAAAGCTATATAATTATAGATTTTTATTTTGTTTAATATTATTTTTGATTAAAAAGAATCACATATATATGAATCAAATTTGAAATATATACTAGTAGCTTTCTATAGGTATTTAGCAAAACTAGTTTTTAAAAAATTTAATAAGATTTATCATTTATATGAATTTTGTATAAATTTTCTAAAAGGTAAAAGGGCTTGAGTATATTTTTGCTTTCTATATATACACTGTAGTTGTTAAAGGGAGTGACAAAAATCAGATGATTTTTTAGAAGGGGAGGGGGTAAAAAAAGTTGAAATTATATATAAGAACCTGACTATATATATATTAAAGAAGAGGGAGGGGGCAGGCCTCTGATAAAAAATAATCAGGTGATTAATAACATGGCCCTAACTTGCTTATAACATGTTTTTTTTTTAAAAAAAACTTTTCTAAGGAAGGATGCCAGAAGGCGTAATAAATATATTTTTAAAAAACACTTTTCTAAGAAAAGATACCAGGAGGCATAATAACATGCTTTTTATACTTGGCTCTAATAACAAAGATATTATTGGCAATTTTATTATATTTTTAAATTAAGCAGTTAATTAAATAGAACATTATCAATCAAAATATATTATAGTGAGATTAAATAATTGCTATATATAGTTAATTATAATACATTATTTGTAATAGCTTAGTATAGTAAATTATATTAAATATTAATTTAGACAATTATAATAATTAATAATATTCTATATATATTATAATCAATTTTTTATTATCAATTTTTTAATCTTACTATAAAATGTTTAATTTATAATATTCCAAATTATATATATTTATTTAATTTTATCTACTTGTTTTTATAGTATTAGATTATTTGTATACTTGATTAGATTTAATTACTATATACTTGAATTTAGCTAGATTGTTTTACTTAGCTATTTTTTTAGATTGTTGAATTTAACTTAAAAATATATGAATTTGAGTTTTACTAAAATGCACCTATGGTGTTTTATACTATGTAACACAAAATAATTAGAATAGCCAATAAAATTTAAGATCAGGCATAATATAAAATTTTGTATTTTTTTAAAAAGACGTTCATATCTCAAAATTTTGTTTATAAAACCATCTTTGGTGCTATAAAAAAATTCTTGCTAAATTTTGTATATACTAATGCCCAAATAAAATTCTAGATATTACCCTAACCCTAAAGTAATTAAAATATATTTTTTGTTTTATGAAAGTTTATTTTTTTGTTTTTGTTACATGAATTTGCAAATCTAATTTACCTATAGTTGTAAAACACCATAAGTGCATTTTATGGTATTTGTATGAATTTTGTTAAATTTAAAATTAATATAAGCCAATTTAAATGCATTTAAGTTAAACAAAATTTTAAATTTAATTAAAATTTATGAACCAATAGTTATTTTAAAATCTGCTTAGTACATATTTATAGATATTACATAAACTTATTATTTTATTATACTGTATATAAATTTTTTATTAAATATATTAAGGCTAATTGGACTTATAAAGGCTAATTAAAATTTATTAGCAATTTTAGCCTTATGTTCAATTAGCCATATCCAATTACAACACTGCAATTTACTATTAAAAATAGGCCTATTATATGGATATTGATCATTCAAATTTTATATTAAAAATTTTACTCTAGTGATCTGTATGACAAATCGCATGACTAGTAAAAAAAAATTTAATATATATATTCGCACATCGATACTTGATATCATGATGCTTAATTTTACCATTAAGAATTTTTGCAGAGTGATAGTAGATAATGTGATCAAAAGTGTGAAATTATTTTCACAGGTGTGCCAACAATTTTACGCTCATGTGACTGATCTACCAATTAAAATTGTACCTGTTATATGACTATATTTATAAAATTAAATTAAACTAATTAGCATAGAGTTGTGTGTTTTGTCTATTGTCATTTCCGTGGTGTCTCTACTACTTTTATCATTATTCTGTGGTATTTTTTTTTGTGCTTTTATTGTTATTCTTGTAGTGCTTTTGTCACTCTTTAGTAGTGCTTTTATTATCATTTGGTAGTGTTTTTGGCCATCGTTTAGTGGTGCCTTTGGTGGTCATTTGGTGCCTTTGGTCATCATTTTGTGGTGCTTTTGGTCATGCTTTTGGTTTTCATTTGGACTTATATTGTAGTTTTGTGGTATTTCTGGTTATAGTTTTGTGGTGCTGTTGGTTGTAGTTTTGTGAGGCTTTTGGTCATTTGTTGGTGCTTTTTATTGTCATTTGTTGGTGTTTAGACTGTTGTTAAGTAGTGCTTTTGATCATTATTTGGTAGTGCTTTTGGTCATTATTTAGTGGTGCTTTACATTTTTGGTAATGCTTTTGGTTGTAAATTTGTAGTGCTTTGATCATCGTTTGTTGGTCTTTTGGTAGTACTTTTGTTGTTGCTTGGTGGTGTTGTTTGTGGTGCTTTTGGCCATTGGTCTTGCTATGCTTTTATTAAGAGGTCTGAACTGGATGCAAATTTATTACCTGGGTCACCCATGTAACTTTGAAATTGGGTACCCAGATGAAAACAGGTTATATAGTACAAAGTAGAAAATATAAAAATCCTTTTTAAGCATTATAGTTTTATGCTAGAAAGAATTAGTGTAATGAACTTAGTACTCAGTTATTTACTATGAAATAATACTTATGATTAACCTTTAAGTGAAATTAGCTAGAACAAATTTAATATTTGACTGTACAGGCAAAGTAGGTATTTAATTGAAGCTTAGATTTCATAACCATATGTATTAATAAATAGGTATGAGTTTTTGTTATGCAGTTTTTACTAAAATATTGATTTATTTATTTTTATAATTTAAAAAATAAAAATATATCAGAATTTCTTTTTAAAAACATCATTTTATTTACTACTTAGGATCTATTTGTATACTTTCGCAATAATACAATTATCTGCATTCAAAAACAACCTTTTACTAGGCATGGAGAATGCAAGAATTGAACAAATACTTTCTGGCTAACTTTGCTATATTGGGAATTTTGTTTTTCAAATTGTTTACCATTCAAATGGGTTCATATTATCTTTAGCAAGAGGGTTCGTATGGGATCTAGATAGCATTCTAATTTGGCTAAAGAATTGGAAGCAATGTAGCTTGAAGCCAATGTACAAAAATTGAAGAGTGTAAACAATTGCGATGAAGTTGTTACTATTTGAGGAAGTAGTATATATTGATGCTATTGTTTGTTTGTAGCTATATTTTTGAATTGATTAGCTAACTTAGCTTTGGCCTTTTTTTGAGTTCTTTATTCCAACTAGAAAGTGCTTTTAGTCATGAATCCAAAAGTGATGCCAACAAACTAACTATTAGTGGTTTATTCCAATAATCAAATAAGAAAATATAGATAGTATAGCATATTAACTTGATAATTTAAGAAGAATTATCTATTTAATCAATTTAAAATTTATAAAAAATATCTGAAAAACTTTAGCTTTCATTAGTGTCAACCTGGAAATTCACCTCTTCCAGAACTTCAGGAGACTGCTGATTATAGTATGACGACTATAACTTGATAGCTTTAGGGTTTATGGCGTCCAAATGGGACTTAACAAAGAGGTTTTTGAGTGATTTATGTATTAAGGCAAAGAGGCAAACAATTAATAGTATATGAGAATACTAAAAATTGTATCTTTATTATATTCAAGTGTATAAAGACACTGCACTTCCCAGAGGGCAGAAAGCAGTGTATTTATAGAGAAATTACATGTATAAATTATTACAATAAAGATATACAAATTCAATTTAAAAACTATTTATAGTACTAAAGGTAATGCGAAACTAATAGATATGTTATATATAAAAAATATAAAAGATATAATATATATAAAAGATATGAAAGATATGAAAGATATAAAAGATATGTTAGATCCTTTAGATCCTTTAGATCCTTTAGATTCATTAGATTTTGAACGAAGTATTATTGCATAATAAGGATAAGTTATATGTCTATCTTGTTCTATTAATAGTTCAACACAAATGTCTTCCGATCTCGTGATCCCGTGATCAGAATCACATGATCTATAGCTCATTAGAAGCGTCTCGATGAGCTGAATCCAATGGTAGTTGTTTCATCTTCCTAACATCTCTGGGTCGAAAGTTATAGGCAAAAAGGTGAAAACTCTTAAGGTTAACAATTCTCCAAGGCTTAGTTTTGAGCTCTGAGAAAAACTTATATGAGGGCTTGATAATCACTAGCAGAAAGTCTAGTAATTTTGCCAAGGTGGTGCCACTGGTTCGGAATATTTGATCTACACCAATTCCTGCAAATATATTATAGGTTCGTATAGAAGCATTATAATAATATTGCGATTTTTTTCTTTTACTTATTCGTCGTTCTTCTGGATATTGTTCTAACAATTCACCCAGGTAGTATGCATAAGCTAACTGATGTTTTCTCATTATAGCTCGGGTTCTAAGAAGTTTTCTATATGTCCTTATAATTCTCTCTTGTAGGTCCTGAGAATCATTTGTAGGTTGTGGAGGTACTACTGGATTTGCTGGTACAGTATTAAATAAATCGATAAGAATAATATTGAAATCGGTGTTATTTATGGTGAAAGTTGAAATTAAGACTATGTGTTTGGCTCATCATTGATAATAACTAAGGGTTCCATGAATTTCTATCATAATACCACTTGAGTAATAGTGTGTTGATTGGTGTTTCTAAAATATTTCCTTCTAGGGTTCGTAGTTGATAAACATCTGGTGCAATCCTATTGTGAATGAAGTACGGTCCTTTTCATTTCGGTAATAGCTTTCCAGAATAATATTTATCACTCATAGCATCGTACAAGAGAACTTTATCTTCTTTCTGGAAGATAGGATTTACTTTTTTATGCTTTTTGTTCTAGTAAAACTTTTGACGTTGCTGTGATTTTCTAATATTTGCTCTGGCTCATTCTCATTCTACAGGTACTTTTTCAATTATAGAAAATAATCTAGTTAAGATATTTTCTTCCAAAATATCTTCAGTTTCAGATATAGGGAACTTTGCTTCTCTTCCATATGTAAGATAGAAAGGAGTAATCTTAGTAGTCGATTGCTTAGCAGTTCTATAAGCAAATAAGACAGAAGGTATAAAAGTATCCCATTCTTGTCCTTGATTAGTTAACTTTGCTAAAGATTCACACAATGTTCTATTAAATCGTTCTACTAATCTATTGGTTTGCGGATGATATGGGTAGAGAGTAAGTATTGAATCTCAAATTTTTGTGAGAGTGCTTTTACTAAGTCGTTGTTAAAATGTGTTCCTCTATCAGTAAGCAGATAAGAAGGGCATCCATGTCGACAGATTATTTCTTCATAAATAAAGTTTACAGTAGCTTGGGCATCAGCTTTTGGTACAGCTCTTGCTTTAGGCCATTTCATCATATAGTCAGTTGCTACTATAATATATTTATTCTGGTGAGTTGTAATTGGTAATGGTCCAACAAAATCTAAACCAATTCGATGAAAAGGTGATTCTACTGAAATAGGTTGCAAAGGTCCAGGAGTGCGATATTTTCTTCTCCTTTGGCAAGTATCACAGGTCTGTACATATTCTTTAATATGTTGATACATTTGAGGCCAAAAGTATCTACTATAAATCTTTTCAAACATCTTGTCTGTTCCTAAATGTGCACCAATAGGATGGTTATGGAAAAGAAATATGATTGGTTCTACTTCATACCTTTGAATTACTTTAAGAAGTTGATGCGCTTTCTTCTTTTTACAATCATGTTTATAAAGTTGATTGTTCTTAATAATATAAAATTTGCTTTGGGTTTCTAATTTTCTCTTTTGATTTCTAGAAAAATTTAAAGGAAAATTTGCTGTTTCCAAAAAATTCTTGATGTTTTGATAAGTGATTAAATCCATCTTATTAACTGTCAGGACACTGACAACCTGAACTGAATTTTCTTTAATGTCAGATTTCTAATATAAATAATAAATATAATTATATCAAGTGAATAGAGCTCCAACCTCGCTCTATACTGTTCTAGTTTCCTTTATTTACTAGGCACAGCAAAGGCTAAACTAATAAATAATACAAGGTAAAAATTTTTTTATTTTTTTTTAATTAATAGAAGAAAAGGATAAAATATTGCTATTAAATAAATAATATAATTTAAATAAAAGAAAAGAAAATTCAATAATAATATGTTGTTAGATTAACTATTCTCCACCAAACCATGTTGCAAAGATAATATTCAGAGAAATTATCATTTTCGATATACATTAATGGTATAGAAGTTTCTAAAGGAGGTAACCACCAAGGTTGGGCTACGAGGTAAGATGAGAGGGGTATTTCTTCTATTACTGATCCTTCTGCTATTGAACTTTCCCAATCAATAGTACTAGGATTATTAGGTACTTCATCAAAGTTAAAGTTATCAAAATCTCCCAAAAATATTGATTAGCAGCTTCATCTGTCATGAATAGGGTAACATTATCCTCAGTAAACTCGGGTAATTCAAAGTCTTGATCAAAGTTGTCTTGATCATCTTCTTCACCTGTATCTGGAGTAGGCCAATAACACTTAGCAATTTTGTTTATTGGGTAGCTTTTTATAGTTATCCATAATCTAAGATCACTATGACATTTAGGACACTCGTCACAAGGGGAGTATAATTTGTCACCACACCAACATTGTGCTGCTAGTCCTTTCCAATCTCTAGGCCAGGCGCTACGGTTAAATGTCTAAGATAGTCTAGTACTAATATACTCGATATAGTACCAAGTACAGTTCTGTCCTTCATAGTGGATCCCTTCAGATATAAATTCAACATTCTGATATGGTCGTAAGTACTGGGTAAGTTCTTCTGTTAAGGTTGGTTGTAAAGTATTAAGCATGTCTTCATAATGCTCGTTTGGAATAGAAAAAGTTTCAGTTTCTTCTTCATCTACAGTTGTTAATATATAAACTTCTTCTTCATTATTACTACTTTTGCTTGTAGGTAATTGTTCGGGACAACATCTAACTAATTCTCTTAGGGATGCTTTCTTTAATGTTTTCTACATTCAACAGTCTTGTTGGCACTGAGAACATTGACTTCTATTTCTCAATAGAATATTTCTATACCAACACTGGGTATTAGGTCCAACTTAAAGGATATCTATTCTTTCCTTTAATAGTTCTAAATCTTCTATTAAGTGTAAAGATATAGTTCCAGTTAAAAAGAGGTCCACTTTCACATCTAAATCCATTGGTTAATACTTCTAGATGAGTATAAGGTTCAGTTACTTGGTCTGCTAAAGGAGGTAACAAAGGCTTTAGCATATCTGCTAATTTTTGAATACGACTATCTAGGTATAATGGAGATTCGATTCGTGCTAGTTGTTGGCTTAGGGCTAATTGTAAAGCCACTTCTTCTGAGGGTAAGTCATCATCATCAATGTTCATGAAGTTTGCAGATGCTTCATACATTCTAGATAATTAGTCTGCATTGTTATACTTTCTTCCAGCTCTATAGATTATAGTAAAGTTATAGAGTTCTAATCTCATAATCCATCTAGCTTGTCTTCCTTTTAATTCAGAAGTTCTTAACCATTTTAAAGCGGCATGGTCGGTAACAAGGTAAAAAGGTTTAGCTCCTAGGTACTGATAGAAATGCTCCACAGCCCATACTACAGCTAGGCATTCAAGTTCAGTAGCTGAGTAATTCTGTTCTGCTTTGTTTAGACTTCTGCTTGCATAAGCTACAACATATTCCCTTTTATCTTCAGTTAATTGTGATAAAACTGCTCCTAAACCTGAGGCTGATGCATCAGTATGTATATAGAAAGGTTGGTCAAAACTGGATATCGTAATATAGGACTGGTAATAAGATATTGTTTAAGGGTATTAAAGGCTTCTTTATGCTTTGTGGTCCAGTTAAAAAGTTCATCTTTCTTGAGAAGTTGGTTAAGGGGTTTAGCGATTTTTGAAAATCCTTGAATAAATCTTCTATAATAGGAAGCTAATCCCAAGAATCCTCGAAGTTGTCTAAGAGTGGTAGGAGTAAGAAAGTTTTTAATTTTTTCAATAAGTCGTTCATCTGTTTTAATTCCATCTTTTCCTATAATATGTCCTAAAAATTTAATGCTATTTAAGAAGAAATAAAATTTTGCTAAATTTAATTTTAGATTAGCTTCTTTTAGGATCTGAAAAACTAATTGTACGTGTTCTAAATGTTCTTCAAATGTTCTAGAGTATATAGTAATATTATCTAAATATACTACTACAAATTTGTTAATATATGGACGAAGAATCTTATCCATAAGGCGTTGAAAGGTAGCAGGTGCATTGGTGAGTCCAAAAGGCATAACATTGAACTCATAAGTTCCATACTTGGTAATAAATGCTGTTTTCTTTTTGTCTTCTTCTTTAACAGCCACTTGCCAGTATCCACTAGCTAAGTCCAAACTTGTAAACCAAGAGGCTCCATTAAATGAGTTTAAGATCTCATTTATAGTGGGCAAGGGGTATACATCTCTTTCAGTTATGGCATTTAATTTTCTATAGTCGATGCAAATTCTCTTTCTACCATCTTTTTTAGGTACAAGTACTACTGGAGAAGACCAGGGTCCATAAGATTCTCTGATGATTCCTTTACTTTCCATTGCTTCTATTTCTTTCTTGATAAATTCTTGATCATCGGGAGGACAATTATAAGCCCGCTGTTTAATTGGCTTATGATCTCCTGTTTCAATTTCATGACAAATAATATTTGTTTGTCCTAACTCTTTAGATTGTCCTTCTTCTATGATATTTTTTGCAAAAATATCAATATTATTCATCAAAAATTGACTAGCTTTATCATGCTGAGGTTGAGTAAGTTTGGTATTGACATTTAAATCAGATTCCTCTTCGAGGTAGGCTGGTTCTTCAACTAATTCCGTTAAGTAAAAAGCAGGTGTTTTTTCAATATCTAACCAGGGGTTATAATATAAATCATCTGCTGTAGGAGGCCATTCTTCTGAATAATAGGTTTCAGATTCACTTTCTTCTATTTCATCAATCCACTCATCATCATCATCAAATTCATACTCGTCATAAATGGGGCTGATATTAATGCTGCTAGTATGGGTAGCATTGACTGTTGCTTGTTTTCCTAAATATCGTACATTTAAGGTATTGTTTTCAAAATCTAGCTTGGCTCTAGATTTGTTAAACCAATCTGTTTCCAGTAAGATTGTCTCATCCATAGATTCAATAACTTGTAGGTTGATAGGAATAACAATGTCCTGAATGGTAATCTTTACATCTTCAATTGTTCCTAAGGCCTTGGCTCTAGTTCCATTTGCTGTTACTACAATAGTCCTAGTGGTCCAGTGATTTGTAATCCAAGCTTCCTCATAAGCTTAGCAGTAACAATACTAACTACGGCTCCAGAATCTAAGATTGCTACAACTGGATTACCTTTAATCCTAATGTGGCATTTCATAGCGGTAGTCTTTTTATCTCTTTCTGATTCTAAATGATTTGTTTCTGTAATGGGAGTCTTCTTTTTTTGTAGAATCTTTGCAAGATTCCTTCGTTGACTAGGTTGTTGCAACATCTGACCAAGAGTTGCAGAAGACTTCATGTTTAAGATATCATTTGCGATATCATAAGGCTCGATTTGATCAATAACTGAGGGATGAGATTTAAGCTTAATTTTCTGCCTGCTTACTTTAGGTTGGAAAGTAACCTCTGGAGGGATTTCATCCATAGTAATGTCTGGTTCATTCTGAATTGAATTGATTATAGTACGATTTCTTAAGTTTATCTCCTTTTGTGACTCTGAATTTTTAATGACTTCTTTGGCTTTCTTTCTATCAGTAGAGTAAGGTTTTGATCTGGGAGTTTTAGTAACATAGACCTCTTCAACTTCACTATCTTCTGCTTCAAGATAATTAATAGTTCTTTGTTTCAAATCTCTAGCTAATTGTTTATACTGAGCAGTCATAGTGTTTCTTTCAGCTAAACAATTTCTGGCTATGTAACCAGCTTCCCACATTTGTAACAAATAACTGACAACTTGGGTCTGGGTTGGGTTCTAAAGTTCTGATTATTTCGGCTAGAATTTTCTTTAGGGGTAAGTGCTGATGCAATAGTAGCATAGTTAAGAGTCATTTGCTGCATTTGCTTGGTTAAAGTTTCAATATCTTTTTCTAAACTTCTGATATTAGACGAGGTAGCTGCTTTGGAGGCGAAATCTTTCCCTTGCTCAAAGGTTCTGGCACGATCAAGTGCTGCTGCTATGTTATTAGGAGCATGTAATAAAATAATTGGGAGAGTTTCTGGTAATAGTCCCTTATTAAAATGGTACAATTTCTGATCATTAGTTAGATTATTATTAGTCTCCACTCGTTGAATAATTCTATGATATCTACTGTAGTAAGTATCAATTGATTTATCCAGCATTTGTTTTAGTTCTTCTAACTCCTTAATCCACTTGTTATGCCATCTCTGATTACAAAGGTGAGCAGTAAATCTATTTTTAACAGTAGTCTAATCATTGTCAGCATTATTGGTAGCAGCATTAGCTGGGTAAAATGTTTGTTGCCATTCATCAGCATTATCTCTCAGAAAGGCTGGCAGGACATCTCTTTTTCTTCTACTGTTCCACTTATTAGCAACGGCTGCCTTTTCAAAATCAGCCATCCAGGTTAAAGGGTCCTGGGTACCATTACTATAAAAAGGTGCGATCTGGAGAAGTGTAGGTCCCTTGTCATTGTTAATAAGATAATCGTATATATTCTGTATAGTTGCTATATTTAATTTAGGACTAGGGGGAGAAGTTTGAAATAGTAAGTCTAAATTATAATCAGAATCTGAAAAACTTTCTCCTAATAAGTTTGAATATAAAGAAGTAGTTTCGCTATGATAGTATAGGGTTGTTAGAGGGTCAAGAGTAAATCTATCTGTTAAGATAAGTGCTTGTCTAAAACATGTAATAAGAGTATAAAAGTTAACTTCAGAACTATAAAGGAAGGTTATAGTTAATGCTTCTAAATAATCTTAGAAACAACTAATCGTTGTATAATTCTCCTAAAAACTACAATAGAATTGTAGGTAAAGCAAGTAGCAGGGAATTCTATGGTAAACCAATCCCAAAAACTAAGAAATCTGTCTGGGATATTTCCAAGTATAGGGTAACAAGTTAAACAAGAATAGTCAGGTATGGTTTGGATTATATATCTCCTATGTTCTAAAGTGTTTGGGTAATTATTATGTTGAAGATCGTGTTGATTGTTTAAATAAATATGCTGTGCATATATAGTCATATGCCTGTACTATTAATTTAGAAGCTGTTTGTCACAATGCAAACACTTAAGCTTTCACTTCTAAATTTCAGAATGAGGGTATATCTCTAAATATTACTATGACAACAGAATGTGTCACTTAAGAAAAAGTTGTAGAGGAGGATCTTCCGGTCCTAAAAGAGGTTAGAACGCTAAAAATGGTCCGTGGTTATCAAGTTATAAGCGTTTGAAGTTTGTGTAATGATAGTTGAAAGGTTTTCTCTAAGAGAACTTCTTATAAATTCTTTGCTGATCAAAATCGCCGTCAGTACTTCGACGTCGAACATCGGGTTTCCGAGGGGTTTTCCTACTAAGGTATGCTTAGTACAAAAGTTGCGGTAGGTTCTCAAGACTTTGTATTTCAATTTTCAAGTCAATCGGTCCAATATTGATCGACTTCTCTTATGATCAACTAAAAAGACTTTCTGACGTTGGTAGAGATTGAATCTCACAGTCACCACCAAATTGTCAACCTGGAAATTCACCTCTTCCAGAACTTCAGGAGACTGCTGATTATAGTATGACGACTATAACTTGACAGCTTTAGGGTTTATGGCGTCCAAATGGGACTTAACAAAGAGGTTTTTGAGTGATTTATGTATTAAGGCAAAGAGGCAAACAATTAATAGTATATGAGGATACTAAGAATTGTATCTTTATTATATTCCAGTGTATGAAGACACTGCACTTCCCAGAGGGCAGAAAGCAGTGTATTTATAGAGAAATTACATGTATAAATTATTACAATAAAGATATACAAATTCAATTTAAAAACTATTTATAGTACTAAAGGTAATGCGAAACTAATAGATATGTTATATATAAAAGATATAAAAGATATAAAAGATATAATATATATAAAAGATATGAAAGATATGAAAGATATAAAAGATATGTTAGATCCTTTAGATCCTTTAGATCCTTTAGATTCATTAGATTTTGAACGCAGTATTATTGCATAATAAGGTTAAGTTATATGTCTATCTTGTTCTATTAATAGTTCAACACAAATGTCTTCCGATCTCGTGATCCCGTGATCAGAATCACATGATCTATAGCTCATTAGAAGCGTCTCGATGAGCTGAATCCAATGGTAGTTGTTTTATCTTCCTAACTCCTCTGGGTCGAAAGTTATAGGCAAAAAGGTGAAAACTCTTAAGGTTAACAATAGCTATCTATTTTCTATTATATAGTAAACATTAGTAGCTTAATGCTACTAATATTTACTACATACTATAAATAGATAGTTATTAAAAGCAATAATAGATAAGATGTATATTATGAACGATATACCTTGTTCATTGTCATGAGTATTACTTGTTATATCAAATTCAATAAATATATATTTAAGCGCTTCAATTAAAGGAAATATAATAGATAAAGTAGCATACTGTAAATTACTAAAATATGTAGTTACATTATCAAATGGTTCTAACAAAGCAACAATTTGATTTAACAGATCCCACTAGAACCTGAGCTATACATAGATAGATGACAATTTGCTTTTGCTTATTTTTAACTATTTTTTGTAGATCTTTTCTATATTTAGTAATATTGATGCTTATTTTTGACTGTTTTCTGTAGATCTTTTCTATTTTTAAAAATATATAACAATTTTTTAAAATTGTTAGCTGTTCATAGATTGCTTGGGGTCCTGCCACTCATGTGATGAAAGAAGCAGCTTTTTTGATTTTTGACTGTCAGTTCAATTATTCAAATTGTCAGATAAAGATAGTTTTGCATGTAACCATTCAACTGCTTTATGCAATTTAAGTAACTATTTCCATGAATAGTTTTTGAATTCCATCTCTTCTTTATATCTGCTATGTTATGTAAAATAGGTTTTTCAGAATTTGCAACGTTTACAAATAAATCACTACTATTGAAATTTAATGCATTAGTCAGGCAATCATTACTTTGGATTGTGAATATAATTCTTGTTGCACCTTATCAAAATGTTTACTTTGCTTAGGAGATTTGGTAAAAACTTAACTAATTTTTTTATTTTTTTAATATGAATATTTGTTTTTTTGAAAGATGAGAAACTAACAATTGTAAGATATGAGCTATGCAAGGCAAACGTTCAACCTTCTCCCACAAACCAATTGCTTTAACCAAATTACTCCTGTTATCTGTTGTAATACAAGTTATTTTTCTATTTAATCCAAATTCTGTAATGTTTTTTTTTAGGAAAGTAACAATTCTTTTAGCTGAATGTGGATATTGCATACATTCCATGCAAAAAAGGCAGTTATATACAAGCTACTCTTATTATAGTAATCTCTTGATATTGTGAAGATTGGCTATAGTAAAGAATTTTTTTAGAACAGAATTATTATTACTATAATAAAAGGCTCTCGACACAATGAATCTTTCAATATAGTGAAGAAATTTTATAGCCCAAGGACTTTACTATAATGAGAGTGACTTGTACTTTAAAATTACTTGCTAACCAATAAATTGTTATACCTATGTATCTATGTTTGCCATGTGAGGTCCATAGGTTAGTTGTTAAGGATGCTGACTCACACATGTTATCTAATAGTTGTTTCAAATTTTCAACTACTTTAGGATGAGCATTATTAATTTCTTTTTTAATTCTTTTTTTAGAGAAAAGTCAAAATGCTGGATTAACTATTCCTATCATTTTTTGTATCCTTTTCCTTTAACTATGCTAAATGCCAAATTATCAATGATAATTTATTCAGCAATTGCTTACTGAATCTCTTGGTTTCGTGGCTCCTTATGCATTTTAACTTTTGCTCATTCAAGAGAATCTGCTAATGTTTGTTGAATACCATAGTCTTGATTCTATACAATAATTAGATAAGCATTATTGATATTAAATATTAAATAATGATTAATATATAGATCGATTTAAAGCAAATTGGATTCAAATTGGCATTATGTAATCCTGATATAAATCTGATTTAAAACAGATATTTGGTGCAAATAGGGCCCTATTTGTGCCAAATATGGTTACAAATCAGATTCATATTGGGATTACATCATGCTGATTTGAATCCAATTTGCTTTAAATCAACCTGTGATAGAAAGCTAACTTTATTTTTATTCTTATTTAGACTATGTTTATCTCAAAAATAACTACTCATATTTCCAGTACTACTGTCATGTAGGAATTTTGACTGCACTAAACCTTTTTACTACTTAAATTCAGGATCTCAACTTTACAAACATCATACATTCTAATCTTGCTTACTTTAAAGTATTTCTATCACCAACTGGTTTTTGCATATTTCTGCCTGCACTTCAGATGCGTCAATTTACTCTTTTTTGTAGTATAATATTGATTTTCTTGACTGACTATTGAAACAGCCCACTATTAGAACCAATTGATATATTATTACTAGTTTTACAGTTTGAATCAAAACATAAAGAATTTTCATGAAAATTACTTTCATTGTTACTTATTGTAAGGTAAAGATCAATTTTGAGTTACTTAAAGTAAAGATATATAGTCCAGTGTACTATATAATTTACTATAGTAATTTATATATATGCATATATAGAAAAAATCAAATTATTCACTTTAAAGCTTAATTTCTTCGCAACTAGTGATTCAATTTTGCTCAAATTTTAACCATAGCTTTATTATATGCACATTAATGCATTACATAGTACAAGCTTATAGAACTGCATATTGGTTGCAAAAATATTTAAAATATCTTTTTTTAAAAAAAATTTTCCTTTTTTTTTGAATATAGCAAATTGTACATGCAAAATTATTAAAATAAAACAATATTAAAACAATAAAAATAATATAATAAGTTGGATTAAAACCTATTTTATTTGATATTAAAAAATTTTTAATAATTAATCAAAAATATAAAAACTTTTACTAAGGCCATGCAAAATTTTTTTTTTGTTTCTCATAACCTGGCTGGGTCATAAAACCCGGGTGAGAAAATTTAAATTTTGAGGCGCAGCAAAATATTGACCAATTAGATTCGTCAATGCGCCAAGAATATAGGTCAGTATAATTTTTTTGCAGATCATAATTAAGGATTCTATTTAACTCCTTAACCCTTTAACAATAATTAAGTTCATTGGTGCCATCACAGGAGTCGTTGAAGCCTCAATAAGAATTCGTTAGTGCTGCTAATAGTTGTGATTTTGTCATGGCTCAGTGTCTTTGGTGGTTGTTGTGTAGGTGGTCATGTTTTGATGTATGTTGGCAATGTTTTTTATTTTCTTTAGTGCTGTTTTTTCAGTTTGTTGTTGGTTGTGATTTCACCATAGATTTTAGTTAGCGTTGTTGATGATTGTTGTGTTGGTGATCATGATTTCGTCATGGTTCTCAGTATTGTTAGTAGTACCATTGGTGGTTTGGCTTACGCCGCTTATATATATATGCATATATATATGTATATATTTTTTTTAATCAATCACTAATCTATTTTATTTTTAGTAGTGTCTTCTAATTCTAACTATCCATCGTTCGACATATGTTAGTGATATTTTTATTTTCTTTGGTGCTATCATTTCGTTTCGTTATTACTACCTTCGTGATGCTTTTTAATGTTGCAATGGTATCATTTATATATTTTTTTAATAAGCAGTAGTGGATTTCTTTGTAATGCAATGACAGTTTAGGATTATTTAGTAGACCAGAAATTAGAATAGGATTAGGGTCATGGTAAGGTCAGGATAGGATATATTGTTAGATTAAAAATAATACTTAAACTAATAAAGAGAGGATATTTGTTACAAAAAATAACCTTTATTTACCGACTGAATACTTTCCTTAATTATAATCATTAAACCCGAATCCCTTATGATTTTTAGAGGGCTATTTCCAAATTTCTGGTCAGATGCATCAGATCTAGGTCAGTGTTTAGCTCTAGCTGTAGCAGGTTCTATAGCAAAATTATCAGCTGGGATTGTTTACTTAATGAATGAATATGATTTATTAGTAAAATTTTTTATGATCTTGGAGCAAATTTGATTAATTCCAATCCAGTCGACCATGATTCTGATGCATTCAGACGTATTCCGACCCAGAATTTTGGGGACCCCCTGTATGAGTTTTCCTTTATATACATTTATTGTGCGTGTGAATTTTAATTTGCATTTAAATGCATCATAACGATAATTCCACATCAATTTGTGGGTTATATATTGCCGGGTCATGGTCTTTAAAAATTATAATTATTATTTTTTAATTTTAAAAATAAAATTTCGGGTTGCCGGGTTAAAAAATTTTTTTGATGTTATGAAAAACAAATAATTAATTTTATATGGCCTAAGAGTTAAAATTACGAAACTTTTTTGAGGTGCAAATCTTTATGCACCGGACCATAACAATAATGTCAAAAAAAAGAATGGAAGGAATTAATTTGCTTATATCAATTCGGAAATCTATATGGAATGGACGACTCACTTTACAAGTTTGTGAACAATTTTTTTTGTCTGTATTTTTATTTGTTTTTTTTTGTTTATTTATGAATTCGCTAATTATGAGGCTCTTTGTATTTTTTGTGACAATATATATTACTTTAATACTGATACGCATTGCTTTCTAGCTTACATGATTAAAAAATGATGCAATTTTTGCATTAATTTCACGAAGATTGTTCTGTTTTGCACAAAACTATAAGGAGAATCTTTATTTATTTTCTATCACGTATTGTCTTATTTTATGGGGCTAGTGCACTGGAAGTTTATTAATAGAAATTCAGAAGGATGTTAACCTGAATGTTTTGTGCATTTGGTATGTACCGGTAATTGAATACAAGGTCAAACAAATTATGTATATGACTTTTTTTATTTTCAATTACATATGATGTTCAGTTAACATGCTTAGGAGATAGATAAATTGGATATATAAGTTATGCAAGTTGATATCCTACCAATGCAATAGCCCCATAATAATTGACGAGAGCTTTTGCTCAAAAACAAGGCTTTGAATTATTGCGTATTTAGAAGTAACTTGTTTTAAATGTATATGGTGTTAATTCTCATTTAATAATATCGGGCTCAACAAATTTTTACTATTCGATTGATTTGAATATATTTATTTTAATAAACTCAATGCTAAAAAATAATTATATTAAAATTTAAGAACAAATTGCAACTTTTATTTTCATCACATGCAATGTCTAGTGCTATGTGCTTTTCTATTTACTTAACATATAATTATCACGATCTTATGTCTAATTTAAGAGACGGCTATCGCATTTATTATTTCTTATTTATGTATGGTTTTTTTTATTATATATATGTTTGCATGCATTAACGAGAAATTTGAACTATTTAAACCAATGCCAGGGCATAAGATCGGGTAGTGTCAATTATAGATTTTAATGCCAAACATAGGATTAGGTAATGTCAATTTTAGATTTTAACGCCAAGGCATAGGATCAAATAGTATAAATTATAATTTTAAAGAGAACCAGAGCGGGGGTGCATGTGCATATATAGTGGTGCAAAGATGATTAAAAAATAACATATTCTGGGAATTTATTGGTTAGTATGTATTAAATAAAAGGCTTGAAGCCTTTTTTTTAATACTTACGAACCAATAAATTCCCAGTTCTAGTCTTAACCGATTTGACCCGGGTTATAAATTAGTCACCCGGCTCACCCGTTTTGATTCGGGTCACCCGGGTTTGTATAACCCGGCTCGGACCTCTACTTTTATTGTTGATTATGGTTTTTTTTATCTTTATTTATTTATTTTTTTTTTTGCACGTTTCGCTACTTGTATTTTTTTTTTAATAAAAAATTATCTTTAATAATACAGTATATAATAAAAAAAATTTTTTTTGAGTTTTTTAAAATTTGGACGGCATAGGATAAAAGCCTCTACCCGGTACAGGATAAGGACGCTCGATTGGCTACCTGAACAATCTATCACGTGAGCGTAAAAATTTTGTTGGCGCACCTGGGGTAGTTGCGCGGGAGTAGGGTGTCCAGAATTAAGCGATGCGATTGGGTAAATTATGCGATTTCACTAAGGCCAATTATGCGATGGCTGCGAATTATGCATTTTCTTAATTAGATTTTGTCAATTATGCCAACTTTTAGGAAATTTCGAACTTTTTTGCGGAAATTTTCAGAATTCATACTTTCATCAAACACATTCTTCCGCCAATCAAATCTCACTCACGTGCTTTATGCCCTTTTTTCTTAATTAAGCGAAGCATATGCGATGCTAAAAAATGGTCAATTATGCGAATAATATCGCATCGCATAATCCTGGACACCCTACGCGGGAGTTACATGCCCGCGCCATAGAACCATCAGGGATCGGCGTCACTTATTTACGCGGGTAATACAAACTCCTGGAGAGGAAATAGCCAATCAGAGAATGCAATTTTGACTATTCCGGATCAACCCGACGAAGAATCTGAACACGCGTAAAAGAAGAAAAAAGCGAAAATAATACTTCAATTGATCTTGGTGCAATAATTAAAAATGACGGGAATGAAATTTTACTTATATTAAGCCATCACTCTAACCCTATAGCCTCTAACGTTAAGGCCCTAACCCTAAATTTTTATCTCACGCAGTTTACAAATTGGATTTCCTTTTTGGTTTGCAAATAAGTAAAATGGCGGGGATCGTCGTCTGCAAAAGGAAACTGATTGAAGGCGAAAGACAATGAAAGCGTTGTCTATGGCGGTTACATTCATGTGCATTACCGGGATTTAACTGGACTGCTGCAGGCGTATCTGAATTTTGTAAATCATCATACTACCAAAGCATCCAATCATAACCAAGATTTTGCAAAACGAGTAGAACCATACACTTCGTACGTTGTACTACGTTCCTGGTATATCACTCCATTCCTGGTAAAAAGATTTAGCTTTAAAAAATATATTGATAAATCTAAAAACACTTTTTTTTAAAAAAGGTCAAATTCCTTGGTTTTTTACTTTTCAGTTTTGACCGACCATATAAATCTGAACTTAATTAGAATTTTAACGAAAAATCACAATTATTTTGAACAGTTCTGACATTCAATTTCCATTTTAAAAAAAAAAGGAAAAATAAGTGAATATAATAATATTTATGTGATAACTTTAAAAATTTGCATTTTTCTTTGTGATTAAGTAAAATTATATTCGATTAATGATTTTAAATCATCGATAAAAATTGTGATCATAATAAAATGATCAAAGTAATCCGTGTGAAACCCTATTGTGACACCCCGATCTACTTATGTCAAATTTTAGTACAAGTTATAGTTTTGTGTAATCTGTATTATCCATATGATCCTGTGTAAAATTCAATCCGTATTGGTATGCTAAATACTTAAAAAAAGTTTATAGTTTGAACTTTAAATCCTTTTAAAAGAAAAATATTAAATTGACAAACGGATAATTTTTTCATACCTTCAACATGGACCAATCGACATCGTCAGGAATTAATAAGCTTGCTGATAATTATCAGAAAGGTATTGGCATAGAAAAGGATGACCGTAAGACGTTTGAACTTTATCTTAAAGATGACGAGATGGGGAACGCTGCTGGAACATGTAGTGTTGGAAATTGTTATTATTATGGAATCGGAGTTGAAAGGGATTTACATAAAGCATTTGTTTATTACCAAAAATCCTCAGAGATGGGAGACGCTGCTGGAACTTGTAATGTTGGATACTGTTATGATTATGGAATCGGAGTTGAAACAAATATGAGTAATGCACGCATGTATTTTCAAAAAGCGGCAACAATGGGAGATATATTTGCACTCGGTGAATGTTATTATAGAGGATTTGGAGTAGAAAAGGATGCAAAGAAAGCATTCGAATATTATCTAAACTCTGCGGAGATAGTAAATGTTAAAGGAATAAGAGAAATTGGATGTTGTTATCGATTTGGAATCGGAGTCAAAAAGAATGGATATAAGGCATTCGATTATTATCAAAAGTCTGCTGACATGGGTGATGCTATTGGAACAAATGATGTAGGTCTTTGTTATGAAAATGGAATTGGGGTTGAAAGAGATATATATAAAGCATTCAAATATTATAAAAAATCTGCGGATATGGGGGATTCTACGGGGGCGTATAATGTAGGACGTTGTTATCATTATGGAAAGGGAGTTATAAAAAATGAATGCAAAGCGTTCGAGTATTATAAAAAATCAGCAGAGATGGGATGGGCTAATGGAATGTACCTTGTTGGCGAATTTTATCAAAAAGGACTCACTGTTGAAAAGAATATAGATATTGCTTTTGAATGGTATTTAAAATCAGCTATTACTGAACAATATTCAGCTGACAAAAAACGAGAATATTTTCATTGGATACCATTTGAAAAATTTAAAAATGTTGAAGAACTAGGTAAAGGAGCCTTTTCTACCGTTTTCAAAACAAAATATTTAAATAATTCTGGATCATATGAAGAAGTGGCAATTAAGCTTGTAAAAGATTCAAATAAAAATAAAGAACCATTTATAAAAGAGGTATTTTATTAATATTTTGATTATTATTTTTATTTTTAAAAATTATATCCGATTAAATTTAATAATTTATTTGTTTTTAGTTGAAAGCTTGCCATAGTTTAAATCAATATTTAGGAATATCAAGAGATGAAAAAACAAAAGATTACATTTTAGTGCTTAGTTATGCAAAATATGGTTCATTGAGCAAAAACCTTACAGATATCTTTAAATTTAAATGGAAACTCAAATTAAAGATACTCCGTGATATTATATCCAATCTTGATCGTATTCATTCTAAAGGGTATTTACATCGAGATATTCATCCTGGAAACATTCTGCTGAAAGAAGATTATGAAGCATATATTACCGATCTAGGATTGTCAAAACCGCTTGATGAAAAGGAACAAGAAGATCGTATTCATGGAGTTTTACCTTATATTGCACCGGAGCTCTTTCAAAAACTACAATATACTCAAGCTTCCGATATTTATTCATTCGGAATAATCATGGTAGAAATAACAACTGGTCAAAGGCCTTTTAATAATTATAAATTTGACATCGACCTCGTAACAAAAATTTGTAAAGGACTACGGCCAAAATTTGGATTAGGAATTCCTGATTGTTATATTGAATTAGCAAACCAATGCATGGATTCGAATCCGAGAAAACGTCCAACATCTAGTGAAATAATTATTAAACTTAATGAATGGATAAATATTATTGGATGTGAAGCTGAAAACAAAATTAAAGGATGTGAAGCTGAAAACAAAATTAAAAAGTGTAAAAAGTGTCCAATGTTTAGAAAAATAATTATTAAACTGAATAAATGGTCAACTATTTTTAGAAAGAATAAAAGGTTAAATAATATTGGAAGGGATAAATCATTAAATATTATTGAAAGTGAAATCAAAAATAAAATTAAAAGACAGTTTTTAGATAGTGATGAGGTTAATAAAAAATTGCCAATAATCAAGGAAAACTTAAAAGACATATATACAAGTAAACCATATAATATGACTGATATTAACAAAAGCCTTTCAAAACTGAAAACTAGTAAAACCGCTGTTAATATAGAAGTTTCGGATGATCAATTAACACTATGTATTTATTAAGAAATTAAGTTTTATTATTTATGATTATTACTATTTATTTGTTAAATTAAACTTTTTGCTGTGGCATTATTATGTATTGTAATTAAGTTTTAATAAATTAAGCAAATTTTTTAATACGTAATACAAAAAAATAGATTAAAAAAATAATTGATTATACTAGTCCAATTTGCTTTTACGATCATATAATGCTTTTATTATCTATACAATTTATATGTTACATATTACAAAAAATATTATAAGATTCAATCTCAATTTATCCCTCTAAATTTATGTTTTAAATATTATATGTAGAGATGGGAAAAATGCAGCATAGCAGAAACTCGTATCCGATAGATTCCGAAAGTGATGTTACACAAATTATTTATATGGTCAATTGAAAATCTGATATATGATAGTAGTCTAAAACCCGGCATTTTCACGATCCATTTACCTATAATAAGTTAAACTTAAGGTACACATGTTGATAAGTAAAATTTCTTCGTTTTGAGTGTCTTTAGCAGCAAATCTTTTCCAATCGTTTTCAATCGCTTTCCCCAGAGAGTTTTCATAAGAACAAAGGTAGGGCGTTTGGTAATTGGCAGAGTTTATTGAGTTTCTACTACGTTTAAATTATGAAGCCAGACAATAGATTTATAAATTGTTAAACCGTGAGTGTTATACTAGCATAAAATTTTATACATTTATTAAACAGGCTACGCATTATAAATACTTTAACACGATTTATTTTACCCGAACTACGACACATATACATATTATATATCCAACTACCTCTAATATGTAGTATAATAAATACGATGGGTGATTTAATTACAGTAGTATAGACTATGTAGTAGTAACATGTTAGATGTAACATGTTTTCAGTAAAATCTAATAGTCGAAAAATATAATAAAATTACTTTAATATTAAAAATGCTTTACTTTTATTAATAATAAATTCATTTTTTCGCGTAATTCGCATATTTCGAAAGAATTTTTAATTGATTTGATTGGTCAATAATCACGTTTGGATCTGCATCAATTAGCCAATCACACAAATGTTATAACCCGTGATTTTCCGTCAAAATACGAGTTTCTGCTATGCTGAAAAATGCATTTTATAATAAAATGCGCATGATCATGATATATAAAATGCGCATGATACTGCATGATAAAAAAATTTTTAATTTTTATCTTTATTGTTGATAATATATCTAAATAAAGATACTACATATTGATTCTTAATCAGATTTTGCCAATATATATAAATTTTTACAAATTTACTAATTGTAAACTTCATCGTTGCTTATCTTATGTAATTTGACACCTGACCCGTGGCTCTGCCACGGGAGCTTTGTATAAAACTTTAGAATCTTAGTTGAAATCTGTAAATTCGCATTATATAATATTCATAAATATGCTGAGTTAGTTTGCATTGAATCATCACAAAAAAATTCTGTTACTGAACATACTATTCTATTAACTACAGTATATGGTTAAGATTGGGTTAGTTTGCATTAAAACAATGTTATTATAAAATTCTGCTACAGAATTCACACTCTATTTCAGTATGGTTGAGCCAGCTTTTATTAGAATTATTGCGATTTTTATCATGAGTTTTTATAAAAAATTTTATTACAAAATTTGCTCGCTATACCAGTAATTGCAATATATGTGGGTTAGTTTGAATCGGTATAAGCTAACTATAAAAGTTTGTTACAAAGCTCATTACTCTATAGTATGCAGCTTAGTTTTATTGGTGAATGCCCAATTTTTAAATAAGTGTTGCAAAGAGAAAACCTTATATTGCTATATTAGTTTTAGCTCATTGATCACCTTTTGAACATAATCGTAATTTTATTGGTTCGTAGATCAACATAAAATTACGAGTCACTGAGAAAATTAGTTGATTATCAGATAATCTGGGCCGCAAAAATTCCGACCAAAAGTTCTAGAAATCAATCATTAAATATTTGGTTGAATGTAACTTTTTTGATATTCGCTAATATATTCACTATTTTTTTATTAATCATATGTTTTATCTATAGTGGAGCATTTGTCGTGTTCTTGCACTTGTTCTTGCACTTGCACTTATTCTAGAACTAGACCATTATACAAAACGTTTCCAAATTCGTGAATTTATTAGGCAATCAAACGACAAAAGTAAATTTGGAAAATTCACGTTCACAATTTTGTGTTGTTTAAGGGCGTTAATAAGGGATTAAAAAATGATATAATAATTACTCGAATATTACAATAATTACTCGACCATGATAATAGTCATAATCACCTTACGTATTTCTGTTAGTTTTCCTACATTTAGGTCACATTTTTCCGATACGACCAATCAAAAAGTTAAAGCGAACAGACCCAGAATTGAAGTATATAGATGGCTTAGAATGTTAATTATACTTATTTTATATTTAATTTTTCTATATAAAATTTTGATGGGATAAAATGCGCATGATTCGGAATCATGCGCATTAATGCGCACGCATGAAACCCATCTTTAATTATATGTTTTCATCATCATCATCATGAGATAATAGTGATTTACAAGAATAGAATTTACTAAATAAAAAATATTTTTTTTTAAATATAATAAATATATTTCTATTTTATTATTAACTTAAATTTTTATTTATCAATTAAAGAAATAAACGATTACATTTACCGTATACATATGTAGTATTAGATAATTTTTATGAATTAGTAGGTTCGATCATTTGATGTTATTCTTGACCACCCCGTATTTTATTCATTCAAGTGGTGCCATAGTATGCTTGTCTGTACGCATAATTAAGCTGTTTGTGACATAAATGATAAATACTTGTTATTTAATGGATATCGGTGAATACGGTGTATTCCACAGAATAATAGTAAAATTACGTGGCCTTCGGACACGTTATTCTGTGGAATACAACGTATTCACTGATATTCATAAAATAACTAGTTTATCCCATGGGTACGACGTAACAACCTGTGCAACACGTCATCAAATAAGCATCCTTATTTGATCATTTTTTTAGAATAATCTACTTTTAACTTTATCGATCTCTTTTTTTCTAACGAAATAGACATAAGAAACCGAAACACTGCTCCAACCAAAGAAAGCCTGAAATTGCAACAATCTCGTGTGTAGAGAACACTGACAAGTGCACTTCAAGGTGGGTTACGTTCGGTTGACAGATTTCGTGAGACTATTAACTGTTGAAAAAGGTATTAAAACTTTTTTACAATTCATTATCTAATTGAAGTGCTGACAAAAGAACTACAAGAAATAGAGTATTCATTCTTGTGTTCTTTGAATTTACTTATAACTATTATTGTGAATACTTTTATTTATTACTACATATATAAACAAACGAAAATTACAGAACCCACAGGCATTATTTTGAAAATGAGCAATCCAACAATTTGAGAACCCCCAAACGTTGTAGTCATTGCTTATATCGCAGGAATATATCAGTACTAGATTTCGTGGACTCCATGAAGATGATTAGGTTGAAAATATATGATGAAGGTATTTGTGGTTAAATGAATATACCAGGAACGGAGTGATGTGTAATATTACGAAGTATATGGTTACTAAGGCATTTTTAATGATGAACGTCTGCAAAATCTCATAACTAATTGAATAATGCATTAAATGCAGTAAAAACGTGAATTTATGAATAAATAATCAAGAAGCCACAATTATCAAGGCTATGTAATATTCACTAAAATATGACTCATGTGATGACTGCAAATAATCAAAAAGCCACTAATATCAAAGCTAAGTAATATTCGCTAAAATATAACTTATGTGGTGGCCGCAATATGGTAAATCTCTATGATGTGCCCGCGTTAAAAACGTTCTGACTGGCTTGCTTATGCATACACACAAACATGAATATTGTTAAGAAAACCGGATCTGGATTTTTTTTTGCCTTATGTTGTCACGAGATAAATTGATCTCTCCGAAGTTAAAAGTTTAATTGCACTGTAAATCCCGTGAATAAATAATCAAGGAGTACAAATATCAAGGCTAAGTAATATTCACTAAAATATGACTCATGTGGTGACCGCAAATAATCAAAATGCCACAAATATCAAGGCTAAATAATATTCGCTAAAAATATAACTTATGTGGTGGCTGCAATACGGTACAGTAATAATTATTTTTACTGCATGTCCGTAAGGACGTGCAAGAATGCTAGTATATTTAAAAATTTGATAAAAAAAATGGCAGAGTTGCAAAATCACGACCGCAGGTTATATAGGTTTTAATCTGAAATGCCCATAAAATGTGTTAAAGTATACAACGATCATTTAACAATAACTTAATTGTATTGCTGACAAAAATATCTATAGCCAAATTAGAGTAGCTGCGCAGCGCGTGATGCCGTGCAGGACCAGTACGATCATGCACAAGTTTCTAAAAGAAACGTAGTTTTGCTTTCCTTATCATTACGTCCAAATTCTATATATTACATATAAATTCTATGGTTTGTCGTGTATTTTATCTTTCGTCATGTATTTTTGTTAGCCTTTTGCCACTTTCTAAGATTATAATTGTGTTTTTCAATGCATCTGTATTCCACTTCCTCTTGATCCAAGAATCGAGGTTGCTGCTTATGTAGCTCCAAAAGTTAGAGACGAAACGATTTCATCATTCATCAGGGTTATCAATAGGGTCTGGAACGGGTCAGCTGGCCCATTCGGACCCCACACCACTCATGATATTTGGCGAAAAGAATTTTGACGAAAATGGCAAATATAAAGGAGCCATGAAGCTCATTCACCAAAAAAAAATTCTTACAGTCTATTGGTGCTGAGTATCAAATGTAAGGCCCCTTGTACTGTTATTGTCAGGGAGCCTAGTGGGTTCTCGTGTTGTTTACCTAGAGATGTGTGAATGCAAGCTTTTTCTGGTTTACAATACATAATGCAACATGATGCATTGTGTAATTCTGTGTAATATACTGTGGACTTCTCAAAACCTATATATAGTGAACAGACTTTGTATTATTACTGAGAGGTTATTGGATTCAAAAACATAAACTATTAGATTTATATAGTGGAAACAGACCTGGTAGATTTATTTTTTATTGGATTTCACAGGTTATTGATTTTGATAGAATAAACGTCTATAAAGTGATTATTGATAAAATGAGATATATTAAAATTACATAATAATTTCTATGTGCATTTTTAAATTTTAGGCAACTTGTACCATATTATGCAGCATCACATAGAACGCAACATTATCTACATAATGCATACAGCACATCTCTATATTTACCATAGATTTCTTAACAGATATGGGTCCCTGCTTTGCTTTCTTAGTCTCAGAGTCTAATCACTCAACGTGTGAGGCCTTGCGGTGCCTAATCACCAAAGAAGAGGTTCTTGCATCGTTTATTAATAACTGATTAAGTGACAATATATTACCTTTAGAAACTTTATCATAATATGAGTGCTGCCAAGATAAAAAGACCGTTCGGACTTCAATCATATTTTGTGCACAGTTAACCATCTATGGAAAATCTATCATGATGATAAATTTTCCATAGACAGCTAACTGTACACAAAATATAATTGAAAGTCCGAATGGTCTTTTCCTTTAGCAGCACTTATATAGTAATTTGATTTCAATGATCATACGTTATCATAATATTTACTTGAAAATACCAGATACATGGCTTAAAAAGCCATAAAGGTTGAAATAATAAATTGAAGATGTGATTATCTATTCTTGCAATTGACAAAGCTTTGAATTATCGTGGATTCTGATAATTTTTCATCACAAAATCTGTAAATTTTGACACTTTTTACAAATAAGTTAAATATAATGGGTCATTATTTACTGACAAACACTTTAAAGACACCACATTAATCGACACTCATGTACTGACAAGCTTATTTTCACAGACGATTTATTCACAGACAAGTAATTTTATAAAGAGCACATTTATCAATAGCTCAATCCTTACTATATTGACTAGAATTATTTTGCAAAATGAGGTATTGGCAAAACATATCGTCTATGAACTGAACTTATTCGTAAACTTATTATTGATTAATAGGCTTGTCAGTGAAAAGAGCGTTGGTAAAATGTATTGTGTTTGAAGCAATCGGATGAAACTACCGTATAAATGGTTGGGTCTATTACACCCCACAAATTTTAAAACCTATAGTGGACCCGAGGTCTAGTACATGGTTGAGAGTTTGTATCATTGAAAGTAAAAATTTGAAATACATACACACTTTGTAATTGCATTTCAATGAAGAAGGTCTTGAGATCTGCGCACAGATTTAATATCCAATAGGTCACTATTCAGAAGGATCTTTTATATGACTGTTTATAAGCGAAACTATTTTGTGTGAATAATGAAAGATGAGACCATGTTCAAAAAAACAATTGGTAAAATTTAAAATTAATATCGTTAATGTTATTATATCATTATTAATAATCATAATTAGTGATTTGCATATGAAATTATAATAACCATATATAATATGTGAAAATCTTAACTCTTTCTAAAAACGAACAAATAAAATAATTACCCTTACCAATTACCAAGAATGGATTCTGCAAAAATCCACATAGGTAATATAGATAAGTCGATTCCTCTACACATTTCATGTTACACATTCAATATGATCGTACTGGTATTCAGAAATTCAAGTAATCAAAAAAATCAATTTGTTATAAGCCTTTGTTACAAAGCATGTACGAACGTACATGCTAAAAAATACAAGTTTCATTCAAAAATATATATATATATATTATAAACATATAATAAGTAAACAACAATATTCATAGTATATATCAACTAACTAATTACTATATTTAATAACCCCAGACTATACCCATCCTTAAATAATTTTCCCATTCCTGGTTTTGCGTGACAGCATCACGCAGCTACCTTATCTATTATTCTATTAATGCTGTTATTTTAATGCATGAACTATTATTAGGACTATTACAAGAACTATTGTCAAAAATGTTGTAAGAACTATTATAAAGATTGAATAAACTATCGCAAGGAGCATTATATCTTTTAAACTACCACCCGGTATTAGAAAGCTATCACGAATTCCATGACCTTTATCTGTAGAATTTCAGCACTACCAAGACCACCCTTAAGTGATACAGCAAATAGTTTAATGTCTTTGACTTTTCAAGATATTTAAAATTGAAATGATAGTGCAAACAATAAAATTTTAATTGTCTTTTTTAAAATATGTAATTTTTAAACAATTAAATAAAATGCTTTTTTATTTAATAGTTAATTAATTATTGAACAAATAACGAATAAATAAAAAAATAAAAATCTAAAGCCCATTGCTGATATATGAGAATTTTAAGAAATTCAATGTGCTTTAATTTTAATCACACTGATCTAAATGAAAATCATGTGATTTTCATATAGACAGTATGAATAACCTATAAAGAAAAACATGGGTTGTTACATAGTACCCATGGGATAATTTCTTTCTTTTTTGAGTCTGACTATTTTTTTAGTATACATTTTACAAAAAACCAGGTTTTTGTAGTCAACAATTAAGTATAAAAATGATATGATTGTATGACATGGTTCTGATGCAATACCGATAATGTGCACAAAGTTGCATTCCAAATAATTTTGGATAATAACTCTGGAATTCAAAATTTCTCAATCCATTATTGGTTTATGTATGTTTGTAATTTTAAAAATAATGTTATGCCACTTTTCGATTGGTAAACTACTTATTCTTTCATTCAATAAATTCTTCAATAAATTCTTCTAGTGAACATGTTAATAAGGTTATTTAATAACTTTTTTATATTAAAAAACTTAACAAATTTTACTTATATTTTATTTAATGTAAAATTTTTTAAAAAAACTAAAAAATTTACAATAAAAAATTTTTTTTATACAGATGCTCTATACAATATAATAAACCTCTCTATATGAACTTTTTTCAATATAATTTTTCATTATAGAAAAGTTTTCTATAATTTATTTTGGACAATAAAAGCAATGTTAAAGACTATTTAATGAATTAAAAAATATTTCTTTATGATAATACTAAATTTTTTAGAGAATATTTGTTTTGATTAATGTAATATATATATATTCATATTTGTTTGCATAATTATTAGGACAAATTTAAATAAATTATGTAGAATTATGTACATAATATTGATGAACCGGTATATGTTTTTATAATAGCCTTGTAAAACATTTTCAAAAAATATTATTCCTTCTAGATCAGAATTATTATATGAAACAAGTAATATTAGATTGACCAATCTTATGATTTAAGCTATAAGTTTTTAGTATCTTAGATTTTTATTCTGTACAACCTATAGTTACCAAGTTGGTTGTGCCCTGTTATAGTGATTGTTTAGAGGTATGACTAAAATAAAATACCCTATCATAGTCATGTGCCCATATGCCAATGTGTGTTTAATATATATGTAGTTGTAACATATTGAAATACTATTAAAAATTTAAAATGTTTAATAGTAAATAATTTTTGATCCAGTGGCCCAATTTAGATGAAATGACTACTCTACCAGAGTGCTTGTCTCAATAAGACAATTCTAATGAGTTTACAATCTTCCAAGTTTAATCACAGAACCCAAGATTGCTAAAGATTTTTTTACTCAGATGTTTAAATTTAATTAATTCTTAAACATATGAAGTAATACAAATCAGATTTTATAATCTATATTTAGTTAGAAATTGGTGACTATAGTGAGGGTTTATTATTAAGGTAGAGGGTATGTAGATCATTTTTATATAGTTTTTATATGGTATTTTAAAATTTTTATACTGTATAAAATTATCATATGCAACTAATAAAACTTTTTTAAATTACAACTAATTTTTATTAAAATTTTACAAAATATAAATAAAATATTTATCTAATATGGTAAAGGTTTGAACTATTATTATATTTTGAAAAATATACTTGTATATATCATAAAGTTTTTTTGTATTGGCCAAAAATTTTGGGGGTTACACAAAATTGCTAATGCTGATTAGTCAATTATGTTAATTTATAAGTTAGTTTTATTAATAAATTTTAATATCTAATCTTTATATTTTTATATCTTACTAAGTTTTTAACCAATTTTAATGATTTTACTATTATTAGAATTAGAAAAACCTGCTCTACAAACTTGGCTTAAAATATAATTAGTTTACTTATTATAATTTTCATAAAATTAAGTATAAAAAAATTTACTATTAAGTTTATATATAATTTTAAAATAATACCCTCTACCCTTAATATAATTGTTGAAAAATCAAATTTTTATAGTGATATAGTGATTATAAGTAATTTGTGACTATAATGAAATTTTTACTATATTTTAAATCTATTGCACAATATTGGGTACATAAATAGAGGTGTGACTATAGGAAGAAATGATTGTATTTTGAAGAAAATTACTATTATTAATTATAAGATCAAGAAAGCAAAATCTGTTCATTATAAAATAAAATTTGAGTTTTTTGATAATTGTTATATAAATATAGAGACATTGGCAAATGATCTAAAGATATCAGAGTAGTAATATTAAATAGGTTTTTTATTAATAAAATATAGTTAACTCTCTCTAAGTGCATGTTCTCTAAGTGCAAGTTCTCTCTAAATGCAATAAAATAGTAATTCAGTAAGTGCAAATTTTTTTTGGACCAGCATATATAAAATTATTTTCTATAATTGCAAGATATTTTATTAACCATTTAAATTAATTTATTTAAGGGAAAATAAATTTGTCACACTCACAACATGTTACACCCTTGCTTTGACCAATCAAATCGCATGATTCTATAAACAAAAAATTTTATTTTTTATAATTTTAAAATTTTACTTAATAAAGTGTAAAATATATATAGAATAGCACATCATATAATGTAAAATTTTATTCTGAACAACTTTTTCTAAGTTATAAAGATAGATATTCTTAGTAAAAAAAACGTTTTATAAAAAAAATCAAAAATTTCCAAAGTTAGCATATATAAACCCTTTTTTACTAAAACAATCTACATTTTAACTTAAAAAAAGTTGTTTAGTGTAAAATTTTACATGTAATACTTGAATGTAAATATAGATTATATTAATAAAAAAAAGTTTTATATGTGCTAATGTTCAAAATTTTTGATTTTTCTTATAAAATGTTTTATTTTTACTAAGACAATCTATCTTTATGACTTAGAAAAAGTTGTTCGGAATAAAATTTACATAATATAATTTGATATCGCTTATTTATTTTTACATTTTACTAGTAAAATTTTTAATTTTTAAAACTTAAAATTTTTTGTCTACATAATCGAGCAATTTGATTGGTCGGAATAAAGGGTGCAACATGTCACAGGTAAGACAAATTTCTATTTCCTAAAAAAAATTGTAAAATTATATTAAGTATCATAATTGAAAAGTACATATTTTATGCATACATAAGAAACTACAAAAGTCTTATTAATATATTAATAGTATAATATTTGCTTAATATTGCATTATAAATTTCAAATTTATCATTATTATTATAATTAGAATTTCACAACCCAGACATATATCTGTATTCAAAAAACAATTCAAATATAGCTACAATCATGAATACTTAGAAAAACTTGGCTATAGGCATATGTATAGTATTAAAATTTTGGTATAAATATAGGCACAGGTACAAATTTTGGTATAAGTATTAGTACTAGCACAGAAATTTAATATTTATTATTTAATTGCACTTTGTACTTTTGCTCATACATTTCTAGTTTCTAGCACTTTGTTCTATCCCCTTAATGTGCCTAATATTTTATGCCCTTTTATACCTATAGGCATATGCAGTTTTTATGAAATAAAAGAAATACTAACAAAGATTGTTAGTAAATTGCCTAATCTTTCAACAAAGAAGGTGAAATAGATGAAACATGCTATAAAGTACTAGTGTCTAGCCTAGTGTCAATATGCAGGCAAATTATTTGTAAAACCCTAATTATAATACAACTTTTTATCATTGTTTATTTCAATTTTTATAATTTAACTTTGCTCATCAAATTTTTAAATTTATTTTTTTAGTTTGGAACTTTTGTTGAGGTATTTTTTATAAAATTGTTTTATTGATTTTTTATTATTTATACCAAATAATTTTCAAAAAAATTATCCATTTTGATTAACTCAACTACAATCATTTAATGGCACTATATTTAATACTTATTTTATTAATAAGTTTATTTTACAGATAATTAATTTACAAACAAGTTTATTTTGTAAACAATACATTTTACTAACAGTTTATTTTGCAAAGTAGTTATTTTTATTTTGATTAGGTTTGAAATTAGAATTAAGTAACATGAGCTATTGGCAAAATATGCTGTTTATAAAATAAACTTTCTGCAAATTTCTTGTCTGTAAAATAATTTTGTTAGTAAACAATATTTTTACATTTTTGAAATTTATTATTCCAAATGACTTTATAACTCTGATATTACTTTTTTCTGACAAGACAATTTCAGGTTATGTTCAATTTACTAACAATAACTTTACTAAAACTTAGTTCACTAATATTTATTTCACTAAAAGTTATTTTATGCAAAGCAATTCCAGTCTTTGTCATGGAATTAGAGATTATTGCAATTTATAAAAAAACTTGTGGTTAAATAATTGTCAGTAAAATACATATTGGCAAAACAAGATAACATAAATTGATTTTCTATAAAATAATACTGTATTTGTCTGAAAATAAGCTACCCTTTGTGGCAAAAAGTTATACAAAAAATCGTGGGGTAGCTTATTTTTGAATTGTGAAATTTTTAGAAAAATTGAAAAACGTACTAATAAAAAGTTGTTCAAATGCTATGAAATTTTTACTGTATTTTACTGTATGTGTATTTCGTTGCGCTGAACAACTTTACTTAAACGAACTTTTGAAGTTTACATAGTAAAAAAAAAAGTTTTATATGTAGCAACTATTAACAATTTCTTTAAAAATTTTTCTGAAAATCTGGGGGTAGCTTCTTTTGGAGGTAGTTTATTTTCAGAAACCTACGATATGGATCTATTTATATTTGGTTACATTTTGGTAAATAGTATTTTAGAAAAATAAATTTAAAAAGCTAGCCTATAACTATCAGTAAAATGTGTATAAAATATAGTATTTAGAGTGATTGTTAATAAAATAATATGGACTGCTAGATTTAGATCAAATTAAAAAAATATCAAAATTTTCTGATCTCTTTGTAATGAATAATTTTTTATGCAATAATCCTTATGGTATTTCATTAAATACAGATCTTTGGTTAATATTTTAATTACTATAATTGTTGAAATCATATTGGTGGATATGCAAATCCTAAATTATATTCTCTATAATAACTAACTATTAGTAGCAAGCAATTAATATGATTTTTTTTGTCAATTAATTAAGGAGTAACAATCCAATATATATTTTACTACATTTAATTGTATCTATTGCCCTTTAAATTTTTTTTATATGTAAAATGAATATATAATAAAAAAATTTATTTGTTTACTACTAAAATTTTGGGTACTACAGAGAGCACAATTTAGAATTAATCCAGAACCAATTCTGCAAATCAGCCAATATGTTGAAATTACTATAGTTATTAAGAGATTGTTTTTTTCTAAAGCAGGTGGAGTCCACAATTATTGTGTTATAAGTGGTATAGCCTTCTTAATATACTACTAGCAACATAGCACATGGCGACAGAGATTTTGTAGAGTTAGAGAAGATATAAAACAGTATAGAAGTAGAATATTTCCTCACTATGGCAGTTTGATATATTTACTCAAGAAACAAGAGTGTATTTAGTTGGCAAAGATATATTTCATTTATGTACGTTACAAGACTTTGTTACAAGACTATCTAAAGGTCTTTGTACCTAAAGAATTCCTATAACTAAAGAATTGCAGGGAACAAATCCTAAAGCTAAGGAAGGATAAAAGCTAGGGTTTATATATCTTTTTACAACTATTAGTTAAAATGGTAAGAATGGCAAAAATGGTAGATAGAAATGGTAGAACTAGTAGAAATGGTAGAAATGGTAGTAGAAATGGTAGAAATGATAGAAATAGTAAAAATGGTAAAAATAGTAGAAATGGTTAACCATGTTACTCGTACTTCTATTTAAGCCATTTTATAATACAAAATAATATAATAAAATAAGATAATAAAATAATCTAATAAAATATAATTAAAATAATACTAAAAAATACATTAAAGAAAATAATGGTAAAACTCATTCTATGACAATTGTTGCAATGCAAGAACATTTTACTTGGTGATTAGGCACTATAGCTGCAAGTATAGTACAAGGACTGCTTGTTTGGCTTTGTGACTATGGTAGCAATGCAAACACTCATGTTTGGTAACTAGGCTTATAGCAACAGTAGTACAAGAACCTTTGTACCAGTATGATCATATTTCTTGTGAAATATAAAATGTGTAGGGATGGTTAAAATCAACTTTATGTATGTCGCTTATGCTGATTTCCTCAGAATCCTTTTATAGTAAAAGATATGATTCTCATTTATCCTTTATTAGAAAAAAGTTAAGTTTTTAATTCTTTATTAGATGTGTCATTATGATGAAATAGTTACGCCATTTACCAGTATGATCACGTTGAATGTGTAGCATGAAATGTGTAGAAGGATAGTTTTATTCAACTTTATCTATATCGCCTATACAATTTCTTCAGAATTCTTTTATGGTAAAAGTTATAATTATCATTTATCCGTTATTGGAAAGAAGTTAATTTTTAATTTCGAATTGTGTAATAGGATTAGATATGTCATTATGATGAAATGGTTACATA
Organism: Gigaspora rosea; assembly: GCA_003550325.1. NCBI lineage: Eukaryota > Fungi > Glomeromycota > Glomeromycetes > Diversisporales > Gigasporaceae > Gigaspora > Gigaspora rosea. The sequence goes on from QKWP01001021.1 coordinate 143,847, forward strand.
GTTTTCTGTTGATTGTTATTTGAAAAGTGTTGTGAGTATGTACATATGTAGCATATGAAGGAAAATTAAACTTATGATCAATAAATATTAAATATTAAAATATTCTGGTTTATATATTGTTTTGATTATAGATAATGATTTTTGTTAGTTAAGTGATGGGCTCAATAGTATTACAAGGTAGAATTTTTTTTTTTTTTTATGATATGTAACATATAACAATTCATTCGCATGAAAAGGATTTTTTGTGCTAGTATGATCATGTGCATGTATAACTGGGGTGGGGCACGGACTAATTAATCAAACCTATATTAGCTAACTATATAATTTAACATATTACAGATTTTTCATGTTATGTAAATCAGTTATATTAATTATTTCGAACAATTTATTTGCATATTAATTATTTCGAACAATTTATTTGCATATTAATTGTTTCAAACAAATTTATTTGCATATTAATTATTTAATTATTTATTTTCGTTCAAATAAATAATCGAATAATTTATTTGCTTTTTCTTCACGCTCACTGTCATTAAGATTTTCCTTGCTTGAAATTTGATTATTCATAAATCTTTTGATTAATTTCATTTATATTTTTTTCACGGAGAACAGCTTTTCGTTTATTTGCTGAAACTTGGCTTGCCTCACGTGATTGTTGCTTTCATTTAGAAATTTTGGCATCCTTAAATTAAATATTTATTAAAATCGGTCTACTTTAAAATGATTCAGCTCATCAACAAAATATGATATTACCTAGAAAGTTTCACAAGTTGTTAAAAAAGTGTAGAAGAATAAAACTACGCTTGAGGATTTGTTAATGTGAAGGTTTTAAGTATTCGATCAATATAAAATCTTAAATTTTATTAATTTTATTAAAATAATTCTATCCGATATTTGCAAATTAGAGCTAATATGAACTTTAGCAAAAAAATTTGGCGTAACTTTATTGTGATAGTTCTTGTGAAGATTTTTCAATCAAAAGAAGTTGGAAAAATAAGTACAAAGTTAAGGTAAATCCTTTAGTATTTGGTTCTTTTTCTTTATAATTAAATTAAGTAAAAAGATTTTTAATTTGATTTTTAATTTCACTGATAAAAAATTTGATCATAGTAAAATGATTAATTTAACTAACATAGTTTTGATTAACTAATCCGCGCCCCACCCCAATGTATAACGTGAGTGCGAGAAAGCCTTATGGTAAGAATTGTGATTTCTGTTTGTCTGCTTTAAAGAGTTAAGACCCTTTGATTAGGTACATAATATTAATGAATATATGGAGTGCTCCGTATTAAAAGGGCCCATTTTTACAATTTTTTGAAAAATGAGTTTTTATTAAATTCATGTAAATTTTGACATAATTGATATTTTTCAATTATTAATAAAAGTTGATTTGCATAATAAAAAATCAAGATAATTTAAAAAGAAAAATTACATGAGGCTGCGTAGAGCCAACACGTCACGAGATTATCCGATAGTCACCTGCCTTCTTTAACCAATCAAAATCGTGAAATTTAATTAATCCCGAATCAGTCCGAAAATCAAAACAAATGGTTAAACTCAATTATCTCAAAATGAGATAAATGTAAAATGGGACCTTTTAATACGGAGCACTCCATATGTGTACATTTATCATGATTAAATTACTTACCAGTTACATGAAACGTATTATGTTATATTTGATAATTATTATAACTACAGTCGATACTGTCTAAATGCATACCATCCATTAGACAAGTTTTTATGCATTTAGACAGTATATGCATTAAGACAGTAAGCATAGTTTGTGTAACATAATGATTAGCCAATCAGATTCAGCCTAATATACTATATCGACAAAATTGGAAAATTATGCAAGTGGACCAATCAATAATACAAAATTTTTTTTATATACCACGATCGATAACAATTGTTACATAGTAAAGTCCAAATTTTACTATACTAATCGATTAAAATCACTTAAGTAAAGTTGTTTAGAAGGTCAAAATACACTTACTCTAAAATTTTCATTCAAATTAAAGAACTTTTTATTAATTAACTTTTTATTTTTACATTCAACGAAAAAATTAAAATTTCTTTAAAAAAACATATTTGTTAAATATAAAAATTAAAAGTCAATTAATAAAAAGTTTTCTAATTTAGATAAAATATCAAAATAAGTGTATTTTGATCTTCTGAACAACTTTACTTAAGCGATTTTAATCGATTTACATAGTAAAATTTGGACTTTACTATGTAGCGACTATTGGCGATTAACTAAAAATCGCTTTAACCTGAAAATAAGTATAAACTTTAAACTCTATAACTGATATGAGCCACATGATAGTCCATTATATAGAAATGTACATATAGTTTCAGCTAGTAAAAAAGAGTTTGGATGCAGTATAGAGAAATTTAATATTTTAGTTCAGTATAACCAGCTTAAATTATTATAGAAAAATCTGTTCTGCCAAATCTGGTTTAAAATTTTTTTAGGAGTTTAGCATTCATTGATTAATATGTAAATTGGTTATTAAATTTTAAATCCGGGTATCTGAATTTTAGCTTAATTTTGCAAATGTGCTATATTTAGATGATTTATATATTATAATATTACGCAATTAGACCTATTTACCTATAAATTTTTTTATGCATTAAGCAAATAGAGGGTTTATGCATTTATAATTAATAACGAGATTGGGAAATGAAAATAGCATGCAGTTAAGCAGTATATGCATTTAGACAGTATGCATTTAGACAGTATCAACTGTATATTTGATCATTATGAATGAAAAACCTATCAATGAAGTGACAGGGCGATCATTATTGTGAAATCAAATGACTTTATGACCGATCATGTACAGATTTTGTTATGTATTCTTTTATAGTTATTCTTTGATTATTGTCGTGAGATTTTGTAACTTGTTTTTACAGATAATTTCAAATTTGCATATGATTTTGATATTCACATGGTTATGATTATTGTTAGATCAATAATGAGGGTAAGGAATAATGACTGTGACCAAGTATGAACTAGTGATTCAGGAGGAGTTTTAAGGCCAAGAATTTCAGTAAAGAAGGTTATTTTTCTTTTCACTATCGCTCGCCTTGTGAATCTAGCTCTATCATTTCCACTACATACATTTCAAAAAATATTTTATAAAAAAAAAACTTAATTCATGATTCTTTTGTAAACAATAGTACTATCATAGTAAAAGTTGGGGGGAATCTAATATAAGTTTTATAATAGAGCTGAATCCAGCTTCACACACAAGGTAGGTCATCTTTTTTCAAGATAACCTTTCTTGGAGCTCTAATAAAAGTTATAGAGCTGATTTTTGTGGTTCTAATAGTAGTAAAATCAGTAAAATTGATCCGGTAGTTGTTGAGATACCTTAGCTTTTCTTCTTACAATCATATAAGGTTTCTTTAAAATTTTTTAAAGAAATTTTATATGATTATAAAGAGAAAGGCTAGGGTATCTCAACAACCACCAGGCCAATTTTACCGATCTTACTACTATTAGAACCACAAACATCAGCTCTATAACTTTTATTAGAGCTCCAAGCAAGGTTATCTTGAAAAAAAGATGACCTACCTTGTGGGTGAAGCTGGATTCAGCTCTATTATAAAACTTATATTAGATTCCCCCAACTTTTACTATGACAGTACTATTGTTTACAAAAGAATCATGAATTAATATATTAAATAACTGTATAAAGCAAGTAGTATTTTTGTACATTCGCATGATTCATACTGAGGAGTTGGACAAAGCTTACTGTGCTGAAGTTGAAGGACTTGCATGCAGCTTGTGGCCTTTCCATGAAAGGTAATAAGGAAGAGCTAGTTGAAAGCTGCATGCTTATTTTGATAAAAGGAAATAAAGGTCCAGAGGTGCAGTCAAAAGGTGACCAGTATGAGTATGATTTTCTGGCAAAGATTGAGTTAAAAGAATATATAAAGCATTAGTAAAAGAATATAAAAAAAATAAGAAACCAAGATGGCCCCGTGAACCTCTAACAGTCTCTGCCTTAAGACAGTTTGTTAAGAAGCTACAGTTTATAAATAAGGATTATTGGATACATGATGCCACTTTGGTAGCTATTGGGTTGAGAACCATGCATCGTACAGTCTATTCCTTTAGAATATATGGATAGTTGCTACTGCCCAGAAAAACAATTGACAGTTGGGGCTGTTGGTGCTATTTTCAAAAGCATAACAAGTAATGCAAGAGTGAATAGTAGATTTATAGCTCATAGCATTAGGATTGGTGGCACAACAGCCACAATAGAAGCAGGCTTATCTTTGACACAAATACAGGCTATAGAAGGTTGCGATAGCAAAGCAGTTATGTTGTATTTGAGATCTGTTGGAACAGCAAAGTTGAAAGATAGGTTTTGCTAGCTAGCTAGCAATCCTCTTTTATCCCATATGTTCTTCAGATTTGTAAATTAAGTCATTCAGTTTTTTTGTATAAAGTCAGCTAATCGAGCAATAATAATGAAAAGCCTGTCAATAAAGTGATAGGTGATCATTATTGCGAGATCAGATGACTTTATAACTGATCACGTATAGGTTTTATTATATATCCTTTTATAGTTATTCTTTGATTATTGTCATGAGATTTTATAACTTGTTTTTACAGGTAATTTCAGATTTGTATTAATTTTGTTATTCACATAGTTATGATTATTGTTAGATCAATAATGAGAGTAAGGAATAATGACTGTGGCCAAGTATGAACCAGTGATACGGGTGGAGTATTTAAGGCCAAGAATTTCAGTAAAGAAGGTTATCTTTCTTTTTGCTATCACTTGCCTTGTGAAGGCTGGCTCTATCTCCCTCCCTTACCCACCTGAATTCAGGCAAGCAGTGTTGTTTCTTTTGTTATATCAGGCTTCACAGCTGCATTAGCAGTGCAAGGACCTGTTTTGTATCTTGCTCCATGGCTACAAGTAGTAGTACAAGAACCAGAGGTAGTTGGCTCCACGGCTGCAAGTGGCAGTGCAAGGACCTGTTTTGTACCTGGCCCACAGCTGCAAGTGGCAGTGCAAGGACCAGTTGTTGTATTTGGCTCTATGGCTACAAATGGTAGTACAAGGACCAGTTGTTGTATTTGGCTCTACAGCTACAAGTAGCAGTGCAAGGCCAGTATAATGAAAAGCCTGTCAACAAAGTGACAGGACGATTATTATTGTGAGATCAGATGACTTTATGACCAATTATGTACAGGTTTTGTTATGTATCCTTTTATAGTTATTCTTTGATTATTGTTGTGAGATTTTGTAACTTGTAGAGTAAGTGATAATGACTGTGGCCAAGTATGAACCAGTGATACAGAGGTGTATTTAAGGCCAAGAATCTTATTAAAGAAGGTTGTCTGTCTTTTCACTATCACTCACCTTGTTAAGGCTGGCTCTATCACCCTCCTTTACCTACTCGAATTCAAGCAAGCAGTGTTGTTTTTTTGTTATATCAGGCTCCACGGCTGCATTAGCAGTACAAGAACCTGTAGTATGTATACCTAGCTCTATGGCACAAGTGGCAGTGCAAAAACCAGAGGTAGTTGGCTACACAGCTACAAGTAGCTGTGCAAGGACCTGCTCCATGGCTGCAAGTGGCATTGCAAGGACCAGAGGTAGTTGGATCCGTGGCTGCAAGTGGCAGTGCAAGGACCTGTTGTTGTATTTGGCTCCATGGCTGCAAGTAGCAGTGCAAGGACCATTTGTTGTATGAACTCCATAGCTACAAGTGGCAGTGCAAGGACCATAAAAATGAACCTCGCTTATACCAGCAGGAACATATTACCAATTCTCTTTTTAGCTATGGAAGATTTGATGGTTTCCCTCTATATGAAGGTATCATAGATATCTATTTCATTTGCTATTGTGATGAATGCATTCGCTATGGTGGAAAATGTAATTATATATATTAGAGCCAATAAGGGTAGTAAGCCCTTATCCCATATGTTATTCAAATTTGTAAATAAAGTCATTCAGTTTTTTTTGTATAAAGTCAGCTGATCAAGCAATAATAATATACCAGTACGACATGTAAATTCAAAAATGATGCAATGATCATCAAATTTTTAAATAGAATTTGGCATTTTCGTCATGGCTTCATTGTTTATAAAATTTTTCTGGTTTTGTTTTTTGATCTTGAGTTCGTCTTTTGCTTAGTCACTATTTTCGTTCTGCCTTGGTCAACTTACCTGCATTCACCTTGAAGGCATCACATTTTACTGACATTTGTTTGACTAATAAGCTTATTTTACAGATCAATTCAGTTAAGTTGTTTAGTAATATGTTTTACTGACAGCTCATTTTGCAAAGTAATTCTAATCATTATCATTAATATAAGTTATTGGTTAATTATGAAATGAACTCTTCTGTAAACTAATCATCTGTAAAATAAGCTTGCTAGTGAAGCAAATATCAATGTAATATGGTATCTTTAAAGTGACTATACAATGATCAGGAGCCGCAGTAATTTGGGGAGTTTGTCAAATGCAAGATTGGACTTTATAAAATAAATATTCGATTTGTTGCAGATGTGGGTATTTTCAGTTTAATGTTTTAATTGCATCTGATTATTGGAATCAATTTACTAAAAGATTCTCCTTTTTTCTAGATCAATATATTATTACTTGCTTAGTTATTGGTAAGTACAGGTGGGTTCCAGACCATTCAGTCAATATAAAGACCTCTTATTTGGTAATTAGGCACTATAGCTATGATGATAGTACAAGGAGGTAAGTATAAAATTTAATTCAGTTCACTTTAATGATTGTGTTTCAAGTGTAAATATAAAGTTTAATTCTGATCACTTTAATGTTTGTATAATTAGGCTATGCAAAGTTAATTTGCGTTTTGCATTACCTACTAACCCATTTTTTCAATTTTTCTTTTTTTTTCTTTTTTTTTTAGATCCCAATTGTACCGATTGTTCAATTTTTGATATTTACTTTTTTCTGATCTTCCCATCCAGTGATGGTGACCTCAATTTCAACAGAAAAAAAATATGATTGCTGACCCAAATTTTGATTCCTTATTGTGCAAAAGAAAAAATTAACCTTGTATAACCTTAAATATGAGCATTTTTCTATTAATTTATATGGTGCAAAAAGCCTATACTCAACATATTTCAATTTTTAAATCACTATAATTTTTTGTGCAAGTGGTTTTTTAAAAAAATGACCAGTAACTTTGCAGAGCAATCTTAGTTCTATAAATTTGCCAAATATTTTTTTGAAAAACCTTCTCTATAAAAAGTTGATGCATTTTAAAGATTACTATTGTTTTATATATAATTACTATGTGTTTTAATTTTAACTAACTTTAAAATGTTATAACTTTTTATAAAGGCAACATTTTAAAAATCTGACCAGTAACTTTGTTCATTATAATAAGCTCTACAAATTTGCCAAATATTTTTTAAAAATATTGTCACTACAAAAAGTTGATGCATTTTAAAGTTATACTATTTTATTGTCTAGTATAGGCTTCTTGCACCATAGTTGATTTAAAAAAAAATCTGACAGGCCGACCCATGTTTTCAGATTCCATGTAATGCAAACTGAAAAATCAACTTTGTGTGACAACTGAAATCAGTATGAAGTTTAATTGTTCACTTTAATGACTACGTTTCAAGAAAATATATGAATGTTTAACATAATTCTTTAAATTCTGTTAGTCTTTTTTCATTTTGCATTACCCACTGACACATTTTTTCAATTTTTTTAAATTTTTTACTACATTCTCATCTGGTGTCACCTGATGGAGAAATATGCTCCTTAAACCAAAATAAAGATCGTACTGGTCCTGTGAGGCATCACACGCTGCGCAGCTACCCTAATTTAGTAGTAGTGATTGCAGTGGATGTATATAGGCTTAATAGTAATAGCAATACAAGGGCATGATATTTAAAGAATAGACTTCATGACAATATTAGTAAAGGGGTCGTAATTTGGTACTACAGACATGATAGCACTACAAAAATCTTTTTTTGATAGTTGAGCTCTACAGCAATAATGATGCAAGGGTACTTCATTTTGTAACTAGGTCTAAAGCTGCAAAAGTAATATTGGAATTGTCTAGCCCACTGGCCAGTGCATCTCAGACCTCAATGAAATCAATGCAGAACCTCATTTTGAAATTAGGCCCAATGATAACATTAATGAAAGGACCCAATGTAAGGGACTCCATGACAATACCACAGCTATGATAGTAATATGAGGGCCTATTGATGGTGTTTGGGCTCCACATTTGCAATGACAGTGCAAAACTCTTGTTTGTGATTAGACTCCAAAGCATACTCACATGCCACTGTATATAATACTACATAGCTAAGTCTTGTTCCACTATAAATCCTCTTGCAGGGATGTGAATAGACAATAGACAAGCCAATAGACTAAATAGACAGTCTAATGGTTTAATGATGTCTAATCAAAGCCATTAGACAATAGATAAATCAAAATATAGTTTAAAGTAATTTGATTGGTTAATTTGAGAAATTATGATCTGGCTAATATAAGACCGATGAACCAATAGACAAGTTAATTTATTAATAGACATATTGTCTAATTAAATTTTTATTTAAATAGACATTGTCTATTCTCAACCAAATTGAATAAACATTAGACAATTAGGCAATTGAATTTTTGATTAGACTATGTCTATTCACAACACTGCTCTTGGATACATTTTCCCATGCAACAGATACAATGGATAAGTCAGTATTAGGCTGCGACGACATTTATGCAATAAATATGTAACTTGTTATGGAATATGAATAATCAATTTAGACGAAGTATTTGATGTAGATTTCAAAGGATTTCAACGTAAAGCCTGTGATTGATAACATATATATATGTTTTTTCCTTTTGTATTAATAAAGTCATTTACCGAGCAATACTCATGAAAAATGTTATAATTGAAGCATTCAAATAACAACTTACTTTTTGTTGTATTTGTTTGTGCTAATTTGGCAAGAAGTTTTTTTAACCTGTAAAACTAGCAAAAATTGGATGGCATATTGTTATAATTCGATTAGAAGTTAGTCGACTAATTGACTTGGCCAGCTAAGTCAGCCAATTTTCGAAGTTAGCTTTTAATAAAAATAGAATTGATCATTATTTATTTTATTGTATTTACATTATAGAATTCTATAGATGCTGCACTGTAAATATGGTTTGGGCTTCAACTTAGATATGAATAAAATTTATCATAAATCATTTTTTATCGCGAAATTTGGAAAACGTTGTGACCAATTAGCTTGATCAAGGATCGCTTTATATTGGAAATGGGCACCAGACTCATCATGCACAATTAGATTAAATCATCCTTACCTGTATTGCTACGATTTAAAATACGTAAGTCATGGGCATCATTCACGTCATATATAATACGCACGATTAGCACAGAATGGCTCAAAATGTTCAAAATGTGCGTATTTTTAAGCATTAGGTAACTAATAGAGTCGCGACCTGGTCTATGTTAGCACGGGTTTCTAATTTGTAACCCTGGTCAAATATATTCACTAAACTAGGAAAAGCCGAAAAAACCGATTGTGAGGAAAAGTGAATGGTAACTATAGTCATAACCAGTTATATTTTTTTTTGGTTTATCATTTTAACTACTATTTACATTTTATCGGTTTCATCGACAAACTAAGAACACAGTGATGATAAAACGTTATGTGGAATTACTGGTTAATACCAAGAGAAAGCTAGGCTTCGATTATATGATCGAAAGTCTATTTTCCCTTGGCATCACCCATTTATAAATATGACCATGCCTGTCTTGTGTGTAGGATATTTTACTGACAACTAATTCGCCGCAATGTTAATCAATTTGGACGCAATCGTAGATAGTGTTGTTAGTCGAAATATACCATTTAGTCAAATATTTAGACACTTAAGTGTCTAAATATATTTCGACATCACATTATTTTTTGTCGAAATGTCGAAATTCTAAATTTGTCTAAATGGTTAAATACTTGACGAAATAAATATTATATGACTAAATGCCTAAATGCTTGATTAAATAAATATTATATGACTAAATGTAAATGCTTGATGAAATAAATATTATATGACTAAATGTCCAAATGCTTGATCTATATACATTATGACTAAATATCTAAATGCTTAACGATTTAAATCCTTGACGAAATAAATATTATGTAATATTAATGATGCCTGACGCAACTCACGTGACTTGACGCAACTGCTCACGTGACCTTAAAACATATGGTTTCAGTTGCGTCATGCGTCATGCGTCAGTGACGAAACTTATGGTTTCGTCGGGTTGCGTCAAGGTTTCGTCATTCTTCATCAGCTGCGTCAGCATCTATAATACATATGACTAAATGTATATAAATACAGACATAGATTTTAGACATTTTGACGATATTTCAACACTATTTAGACGGACATTTCAACACTATTTAGACATTTAGATGCTATTTAGACATTTCGATACTATTTAGACATTTCGACACTATTTAGGCATTTTGACATTAATTTAGTATTTTGACATTAATTTAGAATTTTGACACTATTTAGACATTTTAACACTATTTAGGCATTTCGACACTATTAGGCATTTCGACATTAATTTAGTATTTTGACATTAATTTAGAATTTCGACATTAATTTAGAATTTTGACATGCTAAATGTCGAAAGTCGAAATATTTCTACATAGCTCAAAACAATTTCGACTAACAATACTAATCGTAGCGAGATATTGTTAACAAAAACTTTTTTTTAAGAAATTTAATTGGTGATAGCTATAATATATATACAACCAGTTTTTTCACCCGGGTACCGATTTCAAGTAATACGGGTGACCCGGGTTAAGAAATTGCATTCGGTCTAACCCCTAGCGACTAAGTATAGAATGGTTCTTTTAGGCCTCAATTACTTATATTAGGTACAACTAGTAAAATTATTTTTGAGTTTACACAGGCTGATCCTACACTGCGTCAAACGCTGCACAGCTATTTCTTATAGATATATATCATAATAATTCTAACACAAACTAATTCAACCTTAATTACTGCGTGGATTGCATTAGTGGATAAGTTTTGTGCCGGAATTTTTTGCCGTGAATTATGACAGAAATGACGATAATTCTAATGCCAACTAACATAACCTTAATTATATACTGTGTATCGCAATAATAACTTCTGTGAGAATTTTTTACTGTGATATGAAAATACTAAATAAGATGAGTGGCGTGAATTCGCACCCATCGCATTAATTTCTAATAAAGAAAGCTTAATAACGTGCTAACGAACTAGCTTATTCAAAATCGTTATCTAACGTTCCTAGTTTTAGTGCAACTGCGTCGCGCAGCTACCTTAAATCCTCAACTAATGCAGAACGAAAAAAATGTTGCACTTAATAATTCGGTAACCACTAAGCATATTTTTTTTTGAAAAAATTTTAAAATTTTCTTTAATTTATTTAAAATTAATGATACCCGACGAATGACAAAGTATACGTCATTGATATTTATGCCTTAACATTAAACTTATATCTTTACACACTAAGTTTATTTACACAAATATAATTTCCCCTTTTTGTTAGTGTTACTCGTGAAAATACTGAAATAAGTAAAATCATATATTATCATTTTGTTAGATAGAAGTTTTGTTGATAATTTAACTAATTGTCAATAGGTTCATTCATCAATAGTTTCATTTAAGACTAGTTATGAAAACTAGTAAGTTAATAATGAATAACATTTTTTTGAAACAGTTTAAGGTTTAGCGTATCCGGAGTTGTTATCTAGAAGCTTAATTGTTTGTATCTTATTTATATTACTTCCTGAGTCGATTTTTCAGGGTTTCATCAATCGTTAGAGGCTTCGTCAGTCAGAGGTTCATCAATTTGTCATGGGTTTCGTTAATTCATTATAGGTTTTGTCAATTCGTCATAGGTTTCGTCTATCGTAATGGGCTTTGACAATCATCAAGGTTTCGTCATGACGAAACCATGATTATATCATTCATTATCGCAAATTAATTTCGTTAGGCATTATTATTTAAAACGTAATATAAATATTATTAATGTTTAATATAATTTTTAAAATTAAAAGTATTTTATTAAATAAGAATGGGTCAAACCAACGACAGAGATGGTTACGTTATTGGTGCAGATCTTATTTGGGGACGCCTAAAGCCACATCCAGTCGTATATTTTGATGTTTTAATTAAGATTAGGTAAGGTTTAGTTTGGGTTTAGGGTTAGGACAAGTCTTATAGTAAGATTGTCCTCCCAATTTTTTATTAATGCATCGAAATCAGGTTAGGCTGCCGTTTCTTTTTTTTCTTTATTTTTGTCTTTCGAGCTGATCAAAATAAACAATTTTATTTGCTCTATGTAATATGATGAGCACGATGCCTGTCGTTTTATAATCATCATGATCGTTACACAATTAGCACCACAGCATCTCATATATATAGTTATGCTGTTTTAATTGCGTACCCGATATTTATTTAATATAATATATAACTAGCCTGTATTGAAGTTGTCAATAATTTAGTTCGACAATGTAGCGCAGCTGCTTATATGATAATTGGAGATGGCATTCTGCTCATCTGAACTCTGTCCCTGTTCGGAACCCGAACCAGTTAAACACAAGTTTTCAATCATGTGAATTTAATTATGTAAAATGAAACTCAGTATGCTCGAATTGAGTTAAAAATCGAGCTTAAGAGCAAAAAGCTTCATGATCTATAAATTTCAACTTTTTCGATTAAATAATATGACGTTCTTTAATTAAATGATTTTTAAAAAATGAAATACAGTTTAAGTAAAATAATAAAAAAGTTTTTAATTGAATTTGATCTGATAAATGATTAATTAAAAGCTTATCGATGACATTTTAATTAAAAGTAAAAAAAAAAAAATTGCGTAAAATTTATGTCAAAGAGATTCTCAAATATATAAATACATTGTTTTTTTTTATTTTTTTTTACTTCAATTATTTCAATTTTACAAAATGGATGAATAAAGCTCATTTGGACCTCCACACCGAACTCATTGTTATCCCAAGATAAATTCGGACCAGAGGCACTTACAGAAACAACCGACAGATCCTTAAAACGATTAAAACGTGATCCTTTCTGGAATGAACTTACTGTAATTAAAGGTAAACGACACTGCAAGCACTGCAATAGTAATTTTTCGATTGATACAGGTCTTTCTACAATAAAGAAACATTTCAAGCATCATAATCCGGATAAAATGGGACGAGAATGTAATATGTGAATGTTAATGCAATATACAGTATGTAATAACGATAAATATGTATTATGCAAACAGCTGTTTAAACTAATATGTTCGGGCAAACATATAATTAATTATTCATTTGTATAACCGGTTTTAAAGCAGAGTTTGAAAACCCAGTTTTGTGTGTGCTTCGGAACAGTGTTAGTTCGGGTTTCTAAGACGAACTAACTAATTTAAGCATGATCATATCTCTAATGATAATGTGTCGCAGTCCTGAAATGTCAATATTATGATGATAAGTTTTTAAAAAAATGAAATTTATTAATGTAAAAAGTGTTAAATGATCATATTGCTAATTAAAAGATAGACTTTTATATATAAAGGTAAATGCGCAATCAAGTTCGGAAATAAAAAACGTTTTTCCAGTTAGTAATGTCTTCTTTACCCGTTCTACACTTCACCAAAACATCGGTTTTGTGAACAGCTAGTTCGTAAGTAGTATTACGGTCACCAAATACATGGTCCTAGAAAACAAAATTTAAAATTAACTTTAATAATAAAAAATACAGTCAATTAATTTAATTATACCTGTGGTGAGTTTAAAACAGTCATAGCATTACTAAAGCAATGAAGTCTACCTACTACATATTCTGAAAAAGGTTTAATTGGATTAGAAATTATTTATAGATAGAGAAAATATATACATGTACGTACCATCGTCAGCTTCATTAGTTCCATCCCATGAAACTCCTACAATAATTTTAGATGAATTAACTTTATTGACGGTAAATGTTGTGGGTACTAATTGTTTTATTTCTACATAAGTAGAAGAAGTAACGAGAGGCAGAGAAAAGAAAAATACAATGATGAATATAGATTGGTTATTCATATTCATAAATTAATTCAGGTTTATAATTTGTTTTTGTGACGAGAATGGTAGAACAAAGTGTTTATATAAGAAAGGCTAAAAAATGTATCTAATTACGTAAAGTTTCATATGGGTTTTATACCGATTATCATTTAGGAATACGCAGAAAATACAGTATGAGAATAAGATGATCTAGTATTAAAAATTAAAGAATGAATTTAAAATTTGGGGGTTTTTTTTCCAGCGGTGATGAACGCATAATCGTCTTTAAATAAGCCTATTTAGATACAGTAATTTATTTTTGAATAAGAAGTAAATATAAATTGGCGAATCATATTTATAAATTAATTAACTCAGGTTTATAATTTGTTTTTGTGATGAGAATGGTAGAACAAAGTGTTTATATAAGAAAGGCTACAAAAAGTAGCTAATCACGTAAAGCTTTATATGAGATTTATAGCAAGATTACCCGATAATCATTTAGGAATACGCAGAAAGAACAGTTAGAAAATAAGTTGATCTAGCATGAAAATTAAAGAATGAATTAAAATTCTCTAATATTTGGGTTATTTTTCAGCATGATGAACGCATCTCAGTCTTGAAATAAGTTCATCATATATACAGTAATTTATTTTTGAATAAGAATTGACTAATTGCACCTGAATTTGTTATACAAAATTATTTAATGAAAATTAAATTTCGTTAAATTTAACAACGGTGTTTCAAAATTAAAACCAGATTATCTCATTTTATATTTCAGATTTATATTTAAACATAGTATAAGATAGTATAAGCGCTATTTAGAAAAAATCCTATTTATTTCAAAATACGCCACTTATTTGTTATTTGTTAATTTTGAAAACCAAATTGCACCAATTTTCCAAATAAACTTTATCATTAAATTCTCCTTTGAATAAGTTAAATCTTAAATAATTCGAAAATTATAAATTAAGTCAAAGATCGTAGAAATATCATATTTCATTTTAATTGTAGTTGATAAAGATTATTCCAAAAGATAATTGAAATTCCGAAGCTTATCACATGTATATATTATGATATAGAATAAATTTGCAGGATCAGCTGATCACATATCAATATCGGTATATTTATTGCATAAAATAAATTTGCAGGATCAGCTGATCACATATCAATATCGGTATATTTATTGCATTGTTAATTAATGTGACAATTTAAATAAGCAAATGAAATTCTTAAATTCAATTTATTAATTTTATAATTTATATACGTTTATAAAGACCTTTTCTTATATAAACACTTAATTTACACGTTTTTTTTTCAAAAATAAATTAAAATATCAAATCACTCGTAACCAATCTATCTTAATCTTTATTATCGCATTTCTTCTTTTCATTGACTCCTCTTATACTGCCCAGGATGTCAATATTGTTAAGCTTATTATACCCCAGCTACTCAAAATCAAGAAAGCTGGGGAACATAAAATGATCCTTGAAGTTAGTTGGGATGGAACTGGAATAAAAAATCATGGTATGATATGCAACTATGAAATAATTTCTTCGTACTATTTTTAATTAATAAATGAATTTTTCTTTTAGTGAGTGTCATAACAAAATTTTATGGGTGTAATCCTAATGTTTCAGAAGAGATAAAAAGGTAAATTGGAAGGATTATCTTTATTTATACATATTTAACTAAAATTTATCTTGCTTTCTAGAAACATAAATTTAGTGACCGTAAAACCACCTATGAATTAGCCATTCATGAGACGAAAGTTCCTGTAGAATGTTTTTTGGAATTTATTGGTGACCTCCAAACTAATATGACCTTTAGATTTCATACATAATTTAAATTTATCAATATCATACTTAAATTTTACAGATTTAATATTACACTTTATAATAATCTTTTTATATATGCCAACTTTAATTTACAATAAAATATCTTAAATTTATAATTGTAATACCATATCCTACTTAAATAGCGTCTCATGACAATCCCGCTAGCACGGGAGAAAATATACAGTACTGTATATATATATACTATTTAAACCATTTTTCTTACAAAAAAGCGTTAAATATAGTTATTCCAAGTACTAACCAAATTTTGCCTACAGAGTATCATACTGTGGTAATATCTGATATGGTTTAAATTATACAGTAATAATTAATTTAATTTAAAGTGATTAACTGTTCAATTATGTAATGGGAATTAAAAATGGGCGCAAATCTGTTAATCATACGATAATATAAAGTAGGCGCTCTTCTATATAATTCGATATTTAAAAATATTGATTTTCCTATCATTATAAAATAATGCCCGTGTGCTAATGTCTCCTTTATGCGATACGATTGGTCAATCTTGCATATTTGTGCATAAACTAATAGCGTTGCATAGATCGCAGGTAGGAATTAATATTTGTGAAAACTTAATTTAAGACTGAGTAATGATAACGTATTATTTTAAACTTACAGTCCGTCACAAGTGTCCTGTTCACGTGATGAGAAATTGATGTATACTTTTTTTTTTTATTAAATCGTCGCTACTTTCAAATTACATATGTACTCTGAATGTTTAATCACTTGCTTGGTAAGCATGAGTGTGTATATGAATTTAACCTTTTTATTGTTAATTTTGATATTAGTGCAACGATTATATAACTGATGTTAGTAGATAACGTCATGAAAATAAAAAAATTCAATTGCATTTTGCCATTTTTGTCCAAAAACAGTAATCTGAATGTGTGTAAACTTTGATATAAGATGATCAGTTGTGACAATTACTATACCAGGAACGCAGTGAAACGGAGTATATGGTCTGGTCTGGTCTAATTCATTTATGGATTAAGTTAGATATGCGATGATCGACATTATTTTGATCGTAAAAACAAATTGGACTAATATAAAAATTCTATTTTTGATTATTACGTATTAAAGAATTTGCTTAATTTATTAAAACTTAATTAATTACATACTTAATAATCCCATGACAAAAGCTTAATTTAACAAATAGATTGTAACAATCATAAATATTAAAACTTAATTTCTTAATAAATACATAGTGTTAATTGATCATCTGAAACTTCTATATTAACTGTAGTTTTGGGAGACTTCAAGAACACGGAACCCAGTGATGATCACGAATTATCCCTCGATATAATCACATATGATGTAATTACATTACATCACATCATATTTGTGTAACAATAATTATTAATCAAACGTACCATCGATTGATTTTTGATAACTGTATAATTATTGATACCCAAAACCCAAAAGACCTCAAAAAAATCTTTCGTGACGAAGTCAGCCTTATAAGTAAAGCTTAAGTTAAGTTGTAATAATTTTTTAAGTTATCTCGGCTTTTTGAGTTTCTTTAGCACTTGATTATGCTTTAAAATTTTACTTAAGCGTTAATACCAAAAATCCTTAAAGAAAACTTTTTGTTAGTGCAATTTCAGAATTTATGAATGAGTTATGCCCAATTTGTTGGGGTTTGGTTCTTTGTATTGCAATAAGTGGAAATTTAATATGATTTTTTTTTTTCAAATCGTTATATTTAATACAATATAGCTTGTAACGATTTAGGTTTTTAATATTATATAACTACGGATATTTGAAGGTAAATTTGTTCACTTATATTATTGTTATATGAAATATAATTTAAAAAATAGATTAATTGTCAATTTCTTTTTTACACTAATATATGAAAGGCAGGTGCATGTAATAGCTCAAACTTCTATTTATGAAATTACCCTTTTGCGTTCTAACTAAACCTCTTGCCCTAACCTTATTCTAACTTAAATCTAATTTAATTTCTATTTAATTTTTTTTTATTACCTTAACCTTATCCTAACTTTAATTTCGATTTAATTTTTTTTATTATATTGGTTTATTAACTATACTCGTGTTTCATACGCTGGTATAAATTAAGAAATTTTCTAATTTATTTATTTTATTTATTTATTTATTTATTCAATAAAAAGTGAAAATTTAGTATTGCTTCGGGTCCCATTGCTTCATGCGGGAGTTGCCTAAAATATTTAAAAGTAAGTATTAATTAAAATTTTGTTTGATTTGTTTTATTAAAAAAAAAAGCAATTAATTACCTCTTCCACAATTTCACAGTATAAAACTATATGTTCTACTAGTTTGTTAAATGCATCACTGTCATTTTTAACAAACCGTCGCCTCTACATATAGTCAAAAAAATAAGTATCATATAAGTCCTTAACTGTTCCATACCGTGGAAGAGATGACTTTACTGCACACCAGGTTGACTCAATTGTATTCGTATGAACTTCTGTTTCAGGGTCTTTAAAATTTTTTGAATGGTTGACTGTTCCATGTTTCCATCCATGCTTTTCGAAATCTTCATTCTGGTAAGCTGCCCAACAATCACTATATATTGTAGTTCCTTTTTCTACATATTCCTCTAAAATTTTTGTTAACGTTTCTTTTGTACGATCAGGAACACATACCAAAAATATTTTGTTCGAACCTCTCTCAACACCTCCAAAAACCCACTGCCCTACTACCTTTTTTCCTTTATTATACTTACGTTTACCGAATTTACTTTCATCAATTTCTACAATTTTCCTTCACCTCCGATTTTTTTATACTCTTGATTCATTAGTATGATGCAACATACTTCACGACAAAAGTTATACCAATCGACCATAGTTTGAGCACTAAGACCAGTTTCACATACGGCAAATTTTTGAGGTAATTTATGCGACCAGCAAAATATAATTTTGGCAATTTGATCAAGTGAAGGTTTGGATTTTGCTAGCCATGTTCCTGATCGCGAAAGATTTACATGCCCACATGCTGTTCTTGAAGTGCAGATCCATTTATAATTACCTTTACGGGAACAGTCTTTTACCTTACGCATGGGGCTTTCGCATTTAGAGCAGAAACGTACTCGAGGAAGAATACCAAGATCTTCAAAGAAAAGCACAGCCTGTTCTGTGGTTTGGGTATTATTATAGATATCATAGTAGGTTTTTACTGATATAGGTGAAGATGATGATGTTTCTTCACTTTCTGCCATATTTTTTTTTTAATTAGATTTGAACGATTTATAATAAAGATGAAAATTGGCACCAATTCAAAAACGACAGCTATTTCTTTTTATAATATTTGGATAACTAACAAAAAAGATATCCAGAAGCATTAAAATGCAATGGAAGTATTTTTTTTTTTTTGTATCTTTACGAATTCGTTATGCATTTGAATTGATTAAATTAATTTGATTTTTAATGCTTAGAACTAGTGATGCGATAAAATCATTCCAATGATGTTACAGCTTAAGCCGTAACATCATTGGGACGATTTATAATATTTGGATAAAAAGATATCCAGAAGCATTGAAATGCAATGGAAGTATTTTTTTTTTTTTATATCTTTACGAATTCGTTATGCATTTGAATTGATTAAATTAATTTGATTTTTAATGCTTAGAACTAGTGATGCGATAAAATCATTCCAATGATGTTACAGCTTAAGCCGTAACATCATTGGGACGATTTATAATATTTGGATAAAAAGATATCCAGAAGCATTGAAATGCAATGGAAGTATTTTTTTTTTTTTATATCTTTACGAATTCGTTATGCATTTGAATTGATTAAATTAATTTGATTTTTAATGCTTAGAACTAGTGATGCGATAAAATCATTCCAATGATGTTACAGCTTAAGCCGTAACATCATTGGGACGATTTATAATATTTGGATAAAAAGATATCCAGAAGCATTGAAATGCAATGGAAGTATTTTTTTTTTTTTATATCTTTACGAATTCGTTATGCATTTGAATTGATTAAATTAATTTGATTTTTAATGCTTAGAACTAGTGATGCGACAAAATCATTCCACTGATGTTATAGCTTAAGCCGTAACATCATTGGGACGATTTTACCGCATCGCTACTTAGAACTAAATTATTATGTACGAATATTAATTTTGCCAGAAAGTTATATTAAGGAGATTCATTAATAACTCCTGGTTGATTGCATTATATGCATAAGTGCGATATCGAATTTATTAATTTTTTAATTTATTATTCGTGATATTATATTTAAATAAATAAAAAAATCAATAAGATTATTTTGTGTTAATTTATTTAATTCATATATCAAATTATATATGTTATATGCATAAGCGTGTCATTGAGTTCAATAATTTTTAATTCGTTATTATTCGTGATATATTTATTAAAATAAAAAAATTCAGGGTGATTATTTATGCTGCAAATTTATTAAATTCACATATCAAATTAAATATTTAATCACATTATGTGTATAAGCGTAGCATGATTTAAATAGCCTTTTAATTTATTCGTAAGATTATATTTATTAAAATAGATAAATTAACTGAACTTATTTAATAATTTATATATACATAATATGTTATGATATTCGTGATGTTTTTTAAAAATAAATTATTTGTTTGTTTATATTTATTAATTAATTGCATACATCATATGGGTGACAATTTACTATTTATATATTCACGTGATGTCGGTTAAATGGCTGTCGAAAAAATGAGATCTACTTGTTCTAGATAATGTCACAAAGTTTAAGTGCAAAGTTGATTTTTCGTTTTGCATTACCCACCGGCCCCTTTTTTTAATAGTTTTTTTTTAAAAAAAATTCTTAATATGCTGATAGAGAAATCAACACAGTTTCTGATTTTATATTATGCAAAGCGAAAAATTGAGTAAAAATAGTGATGGCGCAAAAATTTGGAAGATCAGTGTGTAACATACAACAAAAAACTCATAAATCCGCAAGAAAAATTAACCTTTTGTTTACTGTAAGTAAAAGTAATTGTTTTTGAATTAGTCACGGGACCGCCAAATTTTTGCGCCATCATTTAGCTATTAGAAGTTGTCACCTGACATTTGTTTACATTTTCCGACAAATCAAAATTAATATGTGATTATATCGAGGGGATAATTCGTGATCATCACTGGGTTCCGTGTTCTTGAAACTTCCCCCCATTCAAAAGCAATATCTATATTCTTTTCAACAACAAGTCCTTTTTGATTAAATTCGCCAACAAGGTACATTCCATCAGCGTATCCCATCTCTGCTGATTTTTTATAATACTCGAACGCTTTACATTCATCTTTTATAGCTCCTTTTCCATAATGATAACAATGTCCTACATTAACGCCCCTATATCAAGCCCCATATCCGCAGATTTTTTATAATATTCGAATCCTTTATATTCATCTTTTTCAACTCCAATTCCTTTTCCATAGCAATAAGCGACATCATTTGTTCCAAGAACATCACCCATGTCAGCAGATTTTTGAAAATATTCGAATGCCTTATGTTCATTCTTTTCGACTCCGATTCCATATATATAACAATTTCCAATTTCTCTTATTGCTTTAACATTTCCCATCTCCACAGAATTTAGATACTATTCAAATGCTTTATTCTCGTACTTTTCTACTCCAAATCTTTTATAATAACATTTACCGAGTGCAAATATATCTCCCATTTCTGCTGCTTTTTGATAATACATGTATGCTTTACGCGTATTCGTTTCAACTCCGATCCCATAATAATAACAGTATCCAACATTACAAGTTCCAGCAGCGTCTCCCATCTCTGAGGATTTTTGGTAATAAACAAATGCCTTACGTAAATCCCTTTCAACTCCGATTCCATAATAATAACAAGTTCCAACACTACATGTTCCAGCAGCGTTCCCCATCTCGTCATCTTTAAGATATAATTCAAACGTTTTACGGTCATCCTTTTCTATGCCAATACCTTTTTGATAATTATCTGCAAGCTTATTAATTCCTGATGATGTCGATTGTTCCATGTTGAAGGTATGAAAAAATTATCCGCTTGTCAATTTGATATTTTTCTTTTAAGAGAATTTAAAGTTCAAACTATATTTTTTTTAAGCAATTAGCATACCGATTGAACTTTTACACTAGAACTTTTTGGCATAAGTATCACAATGGGGTTTCACACAATTTAATCGGTTAGGATTTTATTATGATTTTTCGACGATCTATCTCTGATCATTGCCTTTTAAAATTAAGTTTGGGCATACTTACTGGCTTTACTTATTTGTGCCGGTAATACAGTGAGTTCGAATTTTGATCTTTCCGGATCAGCCTAACATGAATTCCGAACACGTGCAGAATAAGAAAAAAGCTAAAATACGCCAAAACTAGTGTTTAAATCGACTTTGTGCACTAATTAAAAAAATGTCGGGGACGAAATTTTACATATAATGGGCAACTATCTATAGCAATACCTCCTAAAGCTAACCTCCTAACCCTAACTTTGTGTTTTTACACACTTTATTTACAAAATTAAATTTCCTTTTTTGGGTTGTATTACTGGCACAAATAAGTAAATCCCATACTTGCTTATTGATTTGAGTCTTTCTCGTGACCCGCAACATTTTCTTTTAAGATAAAAAGAAACAGATCATCGTGAAAAAATTTTTACCTTTTTTTTTGCTAAAGCCTTGTACCCACGTACTTTTTATATGTAGATCAGCCAATCAAAATTATGGAATTTTATTTACACGAAGAAGTCAAAAATCAAAAACATGCAAAAATATAAAAACGATAGTCTAAACCCGTTTTGGTGCATTAATAATAAATGTAGAAAGGCAATTTTACCTATATATATAACCTCTCCTAACAGTAAACTAACCCTAACCCTAATTATAACTAAAAATTTAAAAGTCACGTGGGTGCAAGTAGTGTTCCAAATCGGACCAAAAAATGCAATCGATTAATCGGATAAAATTTTTTAACCAATCGATTGTACCAACTAATCGATTAATCAATTATCGATTAATCGATTATTCGATTAATCAAATAATCGATTAACTGATTATTCGATTCAATCATACCAACTAATCGATTTAATCAAATAATTGATTACTTATATATAGTAAAATAATACTAGTCATGTTTAAAATCATGATTATGTAGCAAGTTATCATGCTTTAATGTTTTTGATTAGTTATACAACCCATGATCAAAATGTTAAGACTAAAATATTGGTGAGCAAATTATAATCAAGAATGTCATTGCAATTCAAATCATGATAGTACTGTACTAAATTAACTTTAATCACATATAGTATTGTGTATCGATTTGTAATAAATTTCTTAAATTAACTAATTGACCTATTATAAAGATGTTAATCATCAAGTTTATACAGATTTTGACAACCAATTGACTAGTTAGATCGACTAGTCAATTAGTTAGTCAATCGATTGATCGATTAATCGATTAATCGGATTAATAAATTTTCGATTAATCGATTAATCAGATTAATCGTTTAATCACATATTTGAAAGTCAATCGATTAATCATCGATTAAACGATTTTTGATTTGGAATACTAGTACATAGTGATCGTACCCCAATAACCAGTTAACTGTTAGGCTATCCAGATACCTGAATTATAAAACTGATAAACAGATAAATTATTGAGGTATCCGGTTAACTTAAGATATAATATAGGATAATATAGGGTAAAATACAATTATAATAAAAATTTTAATTTGCGTATTATTTATGTACTAGCATCACTTGGTGTAAAACTTGTCTACATCATAAATTTAATGTATTTTAAATAAGAAATATTTCGTTTGTTTATTATATTTATTTAATAGGTGATATAAATCAATTACACTTTAAACTTATACTGGCTTTCAGGTTTTTGTAAGTATAATAATAATTATTATATTATATATATGAATACAGTAAGTACTTACTTTAAGTTTTAATTACATACTTTACACAGTACAGAATACTATTATTGTTCCACATCATTTCTGAATTTACGTAAATTCTGAATTGATATGTGTTCTTTCTGATTTTCATCTTGTATGCAGATCATGTAATAAATAATTATTGATAATAATTACTTATTGTTCCACATCATTTCTGAATTGACATGTGTTCTTTCTCGATTTTCATCTTGTATGCAGATCATGTAATAAATTACTGATAATAATTACTTATTGTTCTACATCATTTCTGAATTTAATTCTGAATGAACATGCGTTCTTTCTTGATTTTCATCAATTGTGAAATGCAAAGCAATGTAATAAATTACTGATAATAATTACTTATTAATAATTACATTGATTTTTTTTCATTAATATATATAAAGATTATTCTTTTATTGTTTCATCATTATTTTTCTGTATTGGTGTAACAGAAGAACTTCTCATGCCTAAACAAAATAGGAATAACTTGGAGATGCAAGTTTTTTATGTCGAAAAAGATAAATTTATGTTTGTTTAAAAAAAATTTAGTAATTATCTTCTAGACATGACACCCGACCAGATTCCTGCCGTTGCCAAAAAATAAATGTGGATGTGTTCTACGCAGGGAATGTAAAATTATTAATTACATTGTTAAATATATATGAATATTAGAACTATTCTTTTAATGTATGAAAACTTAGCATTGAATATTTAGGCGAGCATATAGTAATTCATTTTATTCGTTTTTATTTATTTATTTATTTATTTTTCTAATTTTTTTACTTTATTATTATAGAGTTACTTTATTTGATTTATGCATTAATACCGTATATATAAATCAACAATCATATAAATATCTTATTCGGATATAACCTTATCCTTTTATTTGAATAGGATATAAAACCAGTTATTAAATGTTGTTAAAGGTTACAACTAGGGATGGGTTCGGTCAGCTAGGTCAGCTATCGGTCAACTATTATTGACATCGACTACTAGCCGGCTATAGCTGGCTATAGCCGATAAATTACTTGATCAAAATTTTTCAATCAAACATAAGGTAAAAAGGGGTAATTTGACGAAGTTAAAGTAGCTAATATAAAAATTTTTTTATCTTAATATATAAAAATTTTTTATTTATTTGTTTAAAACTTATACGTAATATTGAACAAGTTTTATATAAAAATAGTAGTATAGTAAATTGTTTTAGATGATAGCAACCGGGTTTGTACATTATACAAAAAAGTCAAATTTTAGAGGGGTAGGGGTAATTTGACGAATTTAGAATATCTTGTGATACAATGATCAGAATTAGACAATTTTTATACCATTCGATTCAGCTCATTGAGATGAATCGAATGGTGCAAAAATCATCCAATTCAGATCATTGGATCACAAGATATCATAAATTAAGTGCTGCATAAAAAATATAAAAACATTTTGAGAGGTATTCTGACGAAAAACAACTTTGACTATAAGGTAAGTGCCTTACGATACTAAGTAAATCGACCTTCTCACTTAAGTAGAAGTTGTTCGCAATATAAAATTACACCTACCCTGAAATTTTGATGAAATTTAGATGACTTTTTATTAATTGACTTTTACAAAATACGTTTCTATGAAAAAATTTTAAATTTTTTCGTATTTTGTAAAAGTCAATTAATAAAAAGTCATCTAAATTTCATCAAAATTTCAGGGTAGGTGTAATTTTATATTGCGAACAACTTCTACTTAAGTGAGAAGGTCGATTTACTTAGTATCGTAAGGCACCTACCTTATAGCCAAAGGTGTTTTTCGTCAGAATACCTCTTAAAATTGGTTTTATGCAGCACTTAATTTATGATATCTTGTGATCCAGTGATCGGAATTAAATGGTTTTTGCACCATTCGATTCATCTCAATTAGCTGAATTGAATGGTATAAAAATTGTCTAATTCTGATCATTGTATCACAAGATATTCTAAATTCGTCAAATTACCCCTATTCGTCAAATTACCCCTTTTTACCTTATAAACAAATGCCAAATAATATACCCCTAGCCATGGTGAAAAAGTTCGGGCCACATGCTGTAAACGGCCAATCAAAATAATCAAAATATTGAAGATCCGATCTACATTTCAAAACAATCTAATTCTGGTCAAATTTGTAAATCATTTGGCCTATCGGAGATGAGTTTAAAACTCATCTACAATACAGCAATAGGCCAAACGATTTGCAAATTTGACCAGAATTAGATTTTCACTATCACGTGATTTTTGGTCAATGAAATAACGAGAGTATGTATAACAAAACACAAGTGGAAGATCAAAACAAAACGTTCACTTTTTCAAATTTGAATAAGAAATCACCTTTTGCGCTCTAACAAAAAAATTCCTTGAGCAATTCTACTATATGTTTTGCTAACATTAACTCTATAGAAACCCTAGCACTAACTTAAAACGATCTTGGAAGTTTATGGCCATAGTCACGTAACAGTGAAAAAGTGACAGCAATCCCGGGGAAAATGGAAGATGCTAGGGTATTTTTTTCAATAATTCTATATTATTTGTACACTTCATGCTGAATTAAGCAATAATTATGATTTATCAGCCAGGAAATAAAAAATTTGGTATCAGCTAAATGGTCAGCTAAGCCGTTATAGTCAACTACATTGACTACAGCTATAGCTGATCGGCTAGCCGACTATTAGCTGACTGAACCCATCCCTAGTTACAATTTTTCAGATAAAAAGTTATCCGAGTATGAGTACTATAGGTACAAGGCTTTAACGATCCCTCAGCATGCTGTATATCATTTCTAATAATGTTAAGGTTATACATAGATTGTCTTGTTTATTGGCTGTTTTTTAAATCGTAACCTGCTATATTTTCTTTAAGCCAAAGCAGAAAGGATTTATATTATCTTTATCTAATATCAATATCAGAACTATCTTGATATATCTGATGTATCTGATATAGCCCCATGAAAATTTTTATTGTATTCGGGTTGTATTTAAAATTTTTGGTTATCATATTAGATTATATGTATGATAAAGGTTTCATAGAATAAAAATTTTGTTCTATTAATAGTTTGTAATTTTAAGTGTTAATTTCTAAATTTATTTTATTAATTTATTTATATTATTATTTTTGACTGTAAATAATAAGTTAAATTAGGAAAAACTAAATCTTATTCTTCGTTATTTTTGACAGCTACCAGAAAGACAAACATAAAAAGAAGCCAAACTTCATAGTAAATTTACCCATTAAGTAACTTACTTTTACTTATCATAATTTTTTTAATTTTTTTTTTTGAATAAACAATGTAGATAACTTGTGTTTCGATGAGATAATGCAGATACTCTAACTAGTCAGATACTATGCTTGATTATGTTCGATTGAGCTTTTGGGCAAAACCTTACTAGGGCAACTATGTAAGTTCAGGTTGATAATCACATTAGCGATATGCTGCAGCTATGACATTGATGATTCATAAAATTGAGTTGATATATGTATGATGTGCGTAAGTTAATGCGTATCTCACAGGGCCCAGGTAAAGGGCATGTCACAAGCTAAACAAAGCAGATAAGGAAAGACATATGAAGATTATCATGAGATGCTAAATAAGAGATTCAGTGACAAGTAAGTATGATATAAATCCAACTTCTACAAATAGCAACCATCGAACCTAAATAGATTTGATACAAGATGTAGCTACAGTTCAGTACTCTTTAAACCAACAACTTTTTTTGAAAGTGGCCAAATTTGAGACAAAATACTAAATTTTTGATTGGCTAATATCTTAAAATTTTTTCAATTTTATTATATTTTAAAATTTTATATTTTATATATAATATGGCCAAATTTTTATTTGACTAGTAACTTTAAAAGGAAATAACATTATAAAATTTTGCTATATTAAAAAATAAACTCTATCCATTAAACCGTCCAGTTTCAGCAGACAAATTTGGCTGCTTAAATTTTATAAATTCATATCTGATTTATTTTTTTAAAAAATAAAAATATTTTATAATTTTTTTTAAATAAAAACTATAATTATATACTATTTAAACCTTCTTTTTATTTGCTTAATATTTATAAAAAATTTGAAGTTTCTTATAAAAGAAAAATTTATAATTTTTTAAAAAAATTTTAATTTTAAAATTTTTTTCTGTTTTTTTAGTTTTACTCAATAAAAATATAAGATAGACCCCATATTACCTTAATACAAAGTTGTAGACAATTTAAAATTATACTACTTTTATTATTAAAACTTTTACAACTTATTAAGCAAAATTTGAACTTTACTTAGTAGTAACTACAAAATTCTCTTCGGGAACATAAAAATTTTAAGAAACTTTTAAAAATTTTAATATAAAACTAAAAAATAAATTTTATTAAAAATGTAATATCTTTATCAAAATTAAAGATAGAATGATAAAATTTAAATATATTATATATAAAAGGAATATCTTTAATTTTATTCAATAAATAGGGGGTCAAGCTTAAATAAATTTTAATAAAACTCAAAAAACTTTTTAAAAATAATTTTAGCAGGCAAATTTGCCTGCTAGATGGTTTAAGGAATAATTTTGTTTTTTGTTTTTTGTTTTTTTTTTTTAAAGTGAGGCCTTGCTTATATTTTTATTGGCTAATTTATATAAGTAATTACATATAGTATATAAAAACTTAAATTGTATAAGGACAAATACATATAAATTACATGCAAGAATAGAAGCTTAGACTAGTTTATCTGCAACCTAAACCTACTAGAGTAGTCAAGACTCACCTAGATTTGAATAGTTAAAATGTTTTTTGTAGGTATACTGTATTTGATTCACATTATAGACCAAATTCTAATTTTGCGAAGGGCTTGGCCTATTGGTGGGCAATTGTTAGAGTCGGAGTATAATTGGTCAGGAAGGCCACAGAGGCAGCTGAATATATAGGTTCTGTGCTGGTGTAACTTTTTGTAAGGTAGATATTGTTGTTGTATTTGGGTGCGTTTGTATTTAGGGGAGATATTATTTGTTCTTTTCCATTGGGCACTCTATAGTTTTGTTCTACTTGTTTGTTTGTATATTTTTATAAAAAATTTTTTATTTTAACCATATTTTTATTTTTTTATAAATTTTAAAAATTATTAGTTTTTAGTTTCTAATTTAAAATGTTCTGCACTATAGTACAAGTAAAGAAAATAACCCCAACAATTATATCTGGTATAGTTAATTTTGTTTCAACTGATTCTGCCTGTCTAAAATTTCATGTTAATGCTATAAACAAAGTCACAGGCATCCATTTGTTATAAGACCATGAT
The DNA here is from genome assembly GCA_003550325.1 of Gigaspora rosea. Lineage (NCBI taxonomy): Eukaryota > Fungi > Glomeromycota > Glomeromycetes > Diversisporales > Gigasporaceae > Gigaspora > Gigaspora rosea. The sequence goes on from QKWP01001021.1 coordinate 172,962, forward strand.
CTGGACCTATGATGCAGGTGATTAATAGATAAGTATTAAGTATTAATGGCAGGGTAATGCTTTTAAAAGTCAAATAAGTATTTAATATATTAAATAAGATAGTTGAATAAGTATATGGTCATAAGAAGTGATTATTTAAGAGAGGTAAAGATGGGAATTGTTCTATCTCTTTTAACTTTGCTATTAGCTTGATGCTAGTCTAGCTTTGTTATTAAGTACCTGCTTACCCACTACTAGGCTTGGTTTTGATTTACTTACTTAGATAGCTGGATAGTTAGCAGCATATATAGAAAACTTGGATATTGTAAGAGATTAACAACTAAGTATACTGGGTGTTATAGATTTTAGAGAAGTAACCAAACTGATACTATGAACTATTTGTGGATTATTTAACCAGTAAGGCAAAATTTTATATATGTTTTCATAGCCATGTATTAAAAAATGGGTCAAGTAATAAATAATATTTGCCAAGTTCTGCTAGTTATATCTCATATTAACAACAAGATTGCATTATGCAGATAGGAAACTACTAGCTAAACTGCTTATAGTGATGTGTGGTACAATATCAGTTGCCATATCTGCATTAGCAAAAATTAAAAGTCTTATACTAGTATATTAGATTATTGTTATAGTAATTTTATTTTTTTATTTGTATTATTTTTTTATTGTTATTTATTTTTTATTTTGATATAGTTTGTAGCTTAGTTGGGAGGTCAAATTTCTTAACAGAAAATTAAGTCTCCAATTAACAATTAAATCTTCAATTAACTAATAAATCTTTAATCAACTAATAGTTATAGAACATGTCCTTTTATAGGAGGTTCAAATACAATACTTATATTGTTTAGAAATTAATAAAATTTTAAAAAAAGTTAGATTTTTAATTTGCGTATTTTTTAACTAAATTTAAAACAGTCAGAGATTGCAAATACTTATTTTTGGTACTAATAGGGCATGGTTTACTACCATAGTTTTCTAAAAATAAGCTATCTTTTTTTAGATTTAAATTGAAAGTAGCTGATTTTGAAGTATTATAACTTTTAAGGAATTTGTATACAATAAGGAGGTAGCTCTTTTAGAGATATAAATCCTAAAAAGATTTATTTATCTTAATTTTAACCCTCTTCAATCTTTCTTTGTCAGTATGCAGCAGATCATTTCCAATAAAGTTTATGATCAGATGTTAGACTTTTATTTATTGACTGCAATCCTTACTCGTGAACTGCCACATTTCTTTTAATTAAAACAGAAAAGATTTTTGTATAAAATTTTATGATTCTAGTGTGCACTATATGAATTGTGCATGCAGATTATCTGATCTTCTTGCACATGCCACAGAATTTTTTATTGTATTCAAGTCATATTTATAAGATTTTTTAAGTTTGCCAACTTTTGATTCCATAATAAAATATATGCATTGCTATGTAAACTTTATTTGAAATTATATATGACATAAAAAATACATTGTTAGTTTTATTATAATTATAAATTCTCAGATCATTCCCAATTAAAACTATGGTTTCATAATTAGATGCATTCTTAAGAGGTTTACTAAATATATACAAAACTGTAAAAATATATAGTATATTGTGAAAATCAAAATGTACAAAATTTTGTCTTGACTATGACATTTACAGTCTTTCAGATAATAATATTGAACTCAATTATCTATTTATAATTTTAAAATATCAACTTTGTGTATTACATGTTATACATATCTTTGATATTATTAATTAAGATATAGATAACACTAATAACATGCATTAGTAAACCACATGCTGTGTCAAAAAAATAATACAGTAAAACCTTTATAAGTGCATGCTCTTCGCTTTAACAATATGCACTTAGAGATCAATAAGAGAAAGTGCATTTATAGGAGCATGTATATATTTGGGCCAGTACTTGAATATGCATTTAGAGGGTGTATATTTGTAGAGGTGCACTTATGGAAGTTTTACTATAATAGGTTTTGCAACAGAACATTTATAGTACTAATGATAAAAATCACTGAAATAGTAAATAAGTTCTGTAACAATACTCACAATGGAAATTATGATGATTCCAATATAAACTACTCATCTTAACTACTTATTGTGGTTATTAAAATTGTGAGTGTTCGTAACAGAAATTTTCAGTTGACATGATAAAAATCATATTTATTTTTCAAACTAACTCATATTAATCATATATTAGTTACCAGAATAGTAAGTTCTGCAACAAAATAAATCATGATAAAAACTACAACAATTCTAGTAGAAATTAACTGTACCAAATAGCTGCAATATATTTTTATTGAAACTTGCAATGGAAATGAAAAATATCTTGCAAACTATTGCGTTTTAACCACATATTGTGATCACTGAAATAGTGAGTAGGTACTGTAATAAAATTTATTAAGTAGCTCAATTCCAATACAAACTTACTCACTTATCTTAATCACATATTATGCCAATGGAATAGCAAGTAAGTTTGTAACAAAATTATTTACAAATCGAAAATTGAAAAATCAATAGTTGATCAAGTTGACAACTAATCGATTTCATTTTATAAAACCAACTTAATCGATTAATCAATTAGTTGACTAATCGATTAGTTGGTTAGTTGATTAATCGATTAAAGTTGATTAATCGATTAATCGATTAGTTGATTAATCAATTGATTGATTAGTTGATTAATCGATTGATCAATTAGTTGATTAATCTATTAGTTGATTAATCGATTAGTTGATTAATTGATTAGTTGATTAATCAATTAGTTGATTAATCAATTAGTTAGCTTTAAAAATTAGTACTAAGTATATTAAAAGTTTTATGTCAAAAATATCTTTATGCTATTTACTAGTAAAAAATTAATTTATTCAATTAATCAACTAATCGATTAATCGATTAATCAACTAATTGATTAATCGATTTTAATCAATTTATTAACTAATTGATTAATTGATTTTAATCGATTAATTAACTAATCGATTAATCGATTAATCAACTAATCGATTGATCGATTAGTTGGTTAATCAAATAAAATCGATAGTTGAACAAATAAATTTATCAACTAATCAATTGAAAAATTTTTGACGATTTGTAACACTAAATACAACAAAATTGTAAATAATATATGTAAAAACATTTTAAATGAAATTTAGCAGGAAAGCATTATGATTATTTTTTTTTAATTAGATATGGCTTAGGGTAGATTATATAAATACTTCTTTTGTTTTAAAAATTTTTTTAAACTATTCAATATCTTTAGCAATATTTAGTAAATATAAAAATTATTATCATTGGTTCCTTTTGGTTGAATTTATACTATCATAGCTATAGAGCCTAACTACAATATGAGGTCTTTACACTACTATTATAGTTGTGGTGCTTAATCTTAATTGCCAAAATGCAGTTTATGCTACCTGCAGAGCTATAAAGTTAAACACAACATGAGGTCCTTACATTTTTATCATAGCTATAGGACTAATCACAATATAAGGTTATTTATTGTACTATTATTATAGTTGTAGAGCTTTTTACCAAATATGAGGTTCTTGCACTGTCTGTAGCAACCATAGAGTTTAATTACAACATGAAGTACTTGCATTGCTATTTCATGTGAAATTCTTACATTGCTATCGTAGTTGCAGAGCTTAATCACCAAACATAAGACTCTTGCAATACCTATATTTGCTATAGAGTCTAATTACGATATAAGATTCTTGTTTGCTTTGCTATTACAGCTATAGAGTCTATTCACGATGTAAAGTCCTTGAACTGCTATTGTAGTCATAGAACTTAATTACCAAATATGAGATTATTTACTGCCCATAGCAACTATAGAGTCTAATCACATAATGATCTTGCATTGCTATCATATTCATAAAGCTTAATCACAATATAATATCCTTGCATTGCTATTATAGTTGCAGAGCTTAATTACTATATATAAAGTTTTTGCACTACCTGTAGCAGCTATAGAGCCTGCATTCATGGAGTCTAAACACAATGTGAGGTTCTTGCACTGCTATCATGTATATGGTTTTAATTACTAAATATGAGCTTTTGCACTACCTGTAGCAGTTATTGAGCCTAATCACAACTTGGGTTCTTGTATTGCTATAGAAGCCACAGAGTCTAATCACAATTAAGGTTCTTGTAGTTGTAGAGCTTAATCACCAATCATGAGGTTCTTCACTGCCCGTAGTAGCCATAAAGCCTAATTGCAACATAAGACTCTTATAGCTATGTAGCCTAATTACAATGAAAGATCCTTGTACTGCTATTCTAGTTGTGTACTCTAAAAAAAGTTAAAATCTTATTCAGATTTTGTTTAATTATTATTTTAAAAAATAAGCATTTTCCATAATAAAATCTGAACAAAATCTAAATAGAATTTTTATAGGAGATCAATCACCAAATATAAGGTTTTTGGATTGCCTACTACAACTATAAAGATTAATTAGGACATGAGGTCCTTGAATTGCTATCACAGCCATAGAGTTTAATTACAACTAGAGATGTGCGAATGCAGGTTTTTTTGTCTTTGTATTGCATAATGTGACATTATGCAGCATGATGCATTATGCAATCCTGCATCTTTATATAATAAAATTACTTATTATTTTTTAATTAAAAATAACACTAATGCATATAATGGTAGTATATAACTAATTAGCACACTTTCAAATTACTGAAATCAGCAAATGCTAGTTATTAGAAAGTTTGAAAGTGGTTAAGTTAGGGTGTATTACTAATGCAGTAGCTTACTGTATGTATTAATTATTTTATTATACCTTATTGTAAAACATTAGTTACAAAAAATTACAAACAACTATAGTATATATAGTTGAAGTTGTGTTAAAATCATAGTATACAGAAGATATTATAAGTTATTTAGTTAAGTAAATTGAACTGAACCAATAGTATACACACAGAAAATCACAAATGAAATTGTTATAATAGTAAAATGTATAAGAAATATTATTACCTAGTGGTTTTCTTTTTGCCTTAATTAGGCTAGTTATTAAATATAAAATAGCAAAATCAGAAAACTAAAATATATAGTAGTAGAAGTTGGGTCAAGAAATTTGTTTACTAAAAAACTATTGTGGCAAATTGAAAAGAAATAAGTATAATTTATAAGTTCTAATTTAAAAAAAATATTGTTAGAATAAAAGCAAATTACATAATTTTAATAGAATAAAAATTATATAATAATCTCTATGTGCATTTTAAATTTTACAAGTCTTGCATTACATTATGCAACATTATGCATTGCATAATGCAGCATGCATAATGCATAAGGCACATCTCTATTCACAACATGTTGTACTGCATAATATAATATCAAATATAATATACTCATCTCTAACTCCCTTTAAGCAACTCAAGCACCTAGTTTGCTTTTAAAGTTTATTTTACGTACTGTTACAGTACCGGAAGCCTTCTTTAATTCCGATAGAGTAACAATCACACGGCTCCTGAGATCCCTTACTTTGGGCGTGAAGCGGTGTGCAAGAGGGAAGTATAGTTTCTTTTATGTCTGTAAGAAACTACACACTTCTCTGAGGCAGTTCGGTATAAAACAACAAGAGATAATACACAGTTTATTAATTTAACAAGAGGGCTATTCCAAGGTGTCTGTTCCTTAGAAATCCCAAGAGTTTATTAATAATAAGAGAGGAGGATAAATAATATAAAGGTAAAGATAAAATACAATGTCTGGATCTGTCTAAAACTAAGGGAAATAAGGTGGGTTTATATATCTATTGAGCTAAGCGTCGCTAAGCGTCGTTAAGCGTCGCTAAGCGTCATTAAGCGTCACTAAGCGTCGTTAAGCGTCGCTAAGCGTCATTAAGCGTCGCTAAGCGTCGTTAAGCGTCGCTAAGCGTCATTGAGTGTCATTGCACATCAATTTCGCATATCACTATTACTAAATACAGTTATTACAAAATTTCCTTATTAAGTTCTAATTTTCAAACTAATTTCTACCAAAATTAAAACCTATTCTATAACATTTCTCTCCCCTTTAAGAACGAACTCCGTGAGTTCTAATTTGGGGAAGGACTTGAGAAAGTTCGGCATCAGTTAACCTTGTAATTATTGTATAAGTAATATAGGTTGTTCGAGAGATATTTTCTAGAGGTCGATTAGAGAAAAGCAATTTCATCCGTCTGGCACACTTCCATGTGTCTCGGGCTCTTCTTTCTCCTTGAGTCTTCTCAATTATTGATTGAATATCTTCATGAGCATCAGGGTACTTGTCTATAAGGTTACCAAGATAATAATAAGCTTCGAGCAGCTTAGTCTGGTCTTGTCTGTTTCTAGTTCGAGTTTTAATTCGTTTGAGAATTTTCTGCAATTTCTCTTGATACGTTATTCCAGTATATAGAGGAATAGATGTCTGAGTTAGAGGTCCACAAGGTTGAATAATATCTTGTATAATTTTGGTTAATTTCCCAGGTAATGGAGCAGGAGTGTCTTCTTGGGGATTAGTAGTTGGAACAGTTAATGTTTCTTCCTGTATGTCTTCCAGTTCCAAGTTTGGGTTTATTTCTTCTGTGTCATTTACTCCTGGTGAATTAATTTCTAACTGCTCTGTGTCTTCTAGAGTGTTCAGAAAATTATTTGAGTCTGGCTCAAGAAAAGAAGTAATTACATTAGTAAGGTCAATAGTCTGAGTGGTATCATTATTATCACATAACCATACACATTGTGATGTAATCCACAATGCATAATTTTGGGCGGCATTATCTTGTTGCCATGTCTGAAAAAGGTATTGGAGGGCTAACAAGGTTTGAGGTTGCAATATAGGGGTAGTCATTTTTGGGAAAATTCCAAAAGGGGTAGTTGTATAAATACATTTTGAGGTTTTACGAATTAAATTGTGTGTTTCATCCCCTTGTAGATCAAATTTCTTCTAGAAATTTCTAGGGGAATCAATAACAACTACTGGTTCCCAAGTTTGTGGCTCGTGATATTTAGCAAGACGATCACTATTATAGTATTTTTGTAAAATTTTTCCTTCTATTGTCCGTAATTTATAAGCACCATTGTCTAATTTCTCATGGATAAGAAAAGGTCCAAATCTTTTATCTTCGAATTTGGCTGAGCGAGAGGCTTCTAGTTCCTTTCTTTGTATTCACACTTTATCACCAATTTCAAATGTCTCTGTTCAAATATTGGCATCAAAACGGACTTTTCGTTTTTGCTGTGATCGTTCGGTATTTTGTCTGGCCTGATTCTGGTGGTTTGGTAATTTCTCTATTAGATTATAAGCACATTGGAGAATACTTCCTTGTAAGTCTATTTCATCATCAATTTCTATAGATTCTACGGGAAAAAGTGCTTCGATTGGTAAGGTAGCATA